>JAVHZT010000184.1:0-105291 GCA_035079005.1 Fraxinus americana | reverse complement strand
GGAGCAAAACGCCTAGGGGTTGTTTATGAGGTTTAAAATTTGGCTTGGTTGGCAATCTATGTTCCACTAAATTTCTATCTAAACCAGGCATATGTTCATATTCCCAAGAAAAACAATCCTTATATTCCTTTAATAAAGCGATTAATTTATCACTAACCTCTTGATCGAGCATCTGGATGACGAATGTTGGGCGATCTTCCCCTTTATTGCCAATATTCACTTTAACCAGAGGGTCTTGTGTTTGAGCGTATCCAGGTTTGGTGAGCCTCATTACTTCATCATCCATGTCCCTTATAGGCACTTCTTCTTCTAAACAATCCACTTTGTTGACTTCTCGACCAATACTGTTCCAACTCGAACACTGCTAATTTGTCTCCCAATGCTTTCAAGGCTACTTCTTCTTTCGTCTTGTCTTTGTATTCTTTATTGAAAGCCATAAACTTGGCTTTGAAGTCCTGAACATTAGCCATTTGCCTTTGTTGCTTATAGCTCATTTAAAACTCGTTGATTACTTTTTTGCCAATTACTGGCTCCTCTAGGGCCACTATGTTTGGCCTCATTTAACTGAACATCTCGGTGAGCGCATATACTAAAAATGGCTCTTCGCGCTGTGCAACAATTTGAGTTTCTTCTCCATATTGGACTACTCTGACAGGTCCATAATTTCCCTCGTACATGAACCTTTCCACTGAGTTTGCTTCTGCGACAAAAAGGTCTATGATCTGCCTGCACCACTTCTGCTTCACCCTTGTCAGTCTAGAAAACCAAGCATTGATGGAGCGATGAAGGTATGCAGCGACTTTCGTATATCTAATCCCTTCCTAATAACACATTGTAACTAGTAGGACCATCTATTACGAAGAAAACTGTGGTCCTAGTAGTTGTCCCAACCGTTATGTCCAATGGCATAACCCCTTTAGCTGAAGTTGCTCTTCCATTGAAATTTGTAAGGATGACTTCTGTTGGAATCATATCACTTCCTGTCTTTGCAAATTTCCTTATCATCCTAGATGGAATGGTGTTTATACCTGCTCCATTATCAATGAGTACTTTTGCTACAGGTATACCGTTAACTAGAGCCTTAACGTACAATGGCCTCAAGTGTTTAGTTAACTTCATGCCTGGTCTTTTAAAAATAACCTTTTCGGCAGCATCTATTTCCACTTCCTGCTTGTCCTCTGTTGAATTATCCTTTTGTGATAAGTCAACGTACAGTATGTCGCAATGAGCTTCTGTTTCCTAGATTTCCTTTTTACTACTTTCCAGAACTTCCTTTCCAGTTACCCAATCCGTGGGAGGAGGCAATATTCTTGGAGGTGATCCATACTTTTCAGATTGAGGTACTCTCCTTTTCCTCTTGGGCGTCCCGTACAGCACATAATAATCGAAAAAATGCCCAGATGATTCTCCCAACAAGTCCACTTCACGAACTCCCTCTCGATATAGTTGCTTCAACAGAGTATTGCGCGATACTCCTCTCTTTCTTCTTTCTACTTCCAGATCAATTTCCTCTTCGATGTCCGTCATACCACCATTCTCTTCATCATTGTAGGCCTCTCTAGAAGTTTGGCCTTCTTCACATTCCAACACACATGCTTCTTCTTCGTTATCCTCAATTTCTTCTTCTTTCTCTTTGTTCTTGAACTCGTTGGCTAGTAAATAGTTATTTGCCATGACGGGAGGTAACTTATCAAACTAAATAGTAAGGGGCTGATCTGGATCTTCTTCATCCCTTCTGTTTAGCTCAAACTTCGATCTCCCAAAAGAACTCTCTGGTAGTTCTCCCATCTATTCGCATGTACCAGTTTCTTCACTATCTTCGAAAACATTTTGATTGGCCACCTCGAGTAGTTTAGGCGCCTTAGGACGTGGCAATCCCTATTGTTGCCTCATCATTCGTCCATAATTCCGTTGAAAATGCCTTTGTTGGGTTCTAGTCATTTCATTGAAGGGTATCACTCTTCTTGCATTATACTGGAATGAATGCCATACATTTGATTGGCGAGGTTGCGACCTAAATGTCCTCACATTATTTGTTGGCCTGAAATGCCTTTCAAAAGGCGGTCCTCTATAGAATGACGTACCTTGCCTTCTAAAAGGCTGCGCATTTAGAACAAAATCGGGGCGATGGTGACGTTGCCCTACTCCTGATCTCCCTGTTTTCGCACTCAAGTCTCCTTTATATCTTGCACACGGACGTCTTCATCCTTTTTTGGTTCCTTCCCTTTGATAAGTTCAAAGACACTAGGGTGTGGCCCAGGGTCTTCTTCTCCGTCATCTATGACCAAGTTGAATTTTGGCAACTTGTTTTTGAAACCAGTCGTCACCATGTTTACTCCAAGTGGTTGTCGGAAAGGGTTCTCATCCACTGCCTCTTCTTCTTATCCTCGAATGTAATTTGTTCTGATTCAATGGCATCCTGTAACACATGGTGAAAAACCAAACAGTTGTTAGTCAAATGTGACCATGCATTATGCCACTTAAAATATTTTTTACCCTTAGTTTGTTCAGGGTTTGGCAACTTATGTTTATCGCTCAGATTTATCCGCTTATCCTTATATAATTTATCAAATGTAAGGTCGGCTTTGGTTACATCGAACGAGAACGTTCTAGCCTTTTTGTTTTCATCTTTTATTGGCTCATCCTTTCTCGACGCTCTAGGCTTAGCTATTATAGGACAAGTATACGCATCTCCTTTGATTAATTCGGCTAAACATACTTCGCTTTGATCGTAATATTCGTCATTAATGGTATGAATAATAAAATTTGGGTCTCTATAATAAGTCCCCTTACTAGAATTTTTTATTTGCTCTTTTTCTCTTATTAATCGTTCATACCTAATCACGTTTACGCTCAATTATAAAAGATCTGGAAATTTTCTGTCCTAAAATTTCTTTTTCAAATCAAAGCTTAGACAATTTTGAGAGATTTTGACATATTCCTTTTCGGGCAAAGGTACAAAACACTTACGTCTTGCTGTCTTGAACCTTTGAAGGAAACTTTCTGCCCATTCATTTGGCATTTGACGTAGATTCGTCAAATCGACCAAAGTAACTTCAAATTCAGTCTTGTAAAACTGAGCATTGAACAATTGTTGTCACATTTGAACAGAGTTTGCTGGTAAGTTAATGAACTAGGAGAAAGCTATTCCTGTTAATGAACTAGGGAACAACCTCATTTTATGGTAGTTGGTTACTTCACCACTCTGCATTGTGAATCACCCAATGTGTTCTAGAGTGGACACTTCTCCTAAACCAGTGTATAATGAAAATTCTGGCACCTTGGCCACCATATTTTCTAGAATAATTTATGTATTTGAATCCAGCAGAGTGTCTCTTAACATTTCATTTATGTATGTGAATGTAGTCCAGTATCTCATGACATTCCATTTATGTATGTGATTCTAGTCAAGTGTCTTATAGAGTTCCATAGTTGAATCTAGTCAAGTGAATTAAATGTTTTGATGGTTCCTATGCCATTTTGATATGTATAAATTAGGACCACTTATTGCAGTATTTTTCATGGCAAATAAGAATTTCATTTTTAGATTATATCTCTCCATGTTATCCAAATTATTTTGCCTTCAAACTGGTATGAGAGCCTTGAAAAAGGAAAACAATGTCCAACAACAATCTTGTTTCCCTTATGCGTCGTTTTAATGGAGAAAGGTTCGATTATTTGAGTAATCTAATGAAGCTGTGTCTTGAATCTCAAGACTTATGGAGGGCTATTGAAGAAGGAGTACAACCACCTGAAAATGAAAACCAATTGTCTGAAGCACAAAGAAACCTCTCGAAGAACAAAAGACAAAAAGATAGAAAAGCACTTTCAAATATGTCAAGCAATTGAAATTCCAATTCATGAGAGGATATCCAAGGCAAAGAGTTCTCAAGAGGTGTGGGAAATTCTTCGAACAACTTATTTCGGTAAGATCAAGTGAAGAAGGTTCATATGCAATCCTTGTGGGCGGAATTTTAGAAGTCGGATATAAAAGACAATAAAATCAGAATATTTTATGAGAATTAATTTTATAGTGAATCAGATGGCATCAAATTGAAGAATTATGGAGATTGAAAAAATTGTGCGAAGCCTACCAAGTAAAGCTCATGAAGTTAAATTATCCAAAGAAGACCTCAAATTACTTCTTTTCATGATCAAACTTTAAAGCCCCAGTTCACATTTACCAGAGGCCGTGGCTCTCATCGTGGACGTGGAAGAAGTCGTGGACAATGAAGAGTAGGAACAACATGATAGAAAAACATAATAGGATTATTGATCAAAACAATAATCAAATCCTTAATTCTCAATAATATAACCATAGATCTTACTCCATGTTGAAATCCGAAAAAATAACAAAACATAAAAACATACCTTGATCCATGATAATCTGATTCTTTGTCTGGATAGGTTAGGATCTTCCACATGATTGGTGATTTTCCCTTCAACTTTTGCTCTCTATTGATGGGGATGTAGAGAAACTTGAAGAGCATCAACAAATGGGGACCATAACCATATAAAATAATAGTAGTAACTCAATATTCACTATCTTTCAGTTGCTTCAAATTGGCCCCTCATCAATTTAAAACAACACTCCGGTCTCTACACTATAATTCTATGAATTCTAATACCCATTAGTCATAATACATCTTTATCGGATCACTTTAATTGATTAATATCTTTTAAAAAATAGCACCACACATTTCAATATACAACGTGTGGCCCCATATATGTTGAAATTAGCGTGGCCCCATATATGTTGAAATTATCCAACACAAAGGCAAATGAAATGAAGAGTCAAAAGAAGTAAAGGAGAAACAATCCTTTCACTATTCTCAAAGAGGAAGAGGGCGTGGCTCTTATCATAAAAAAGGTAACAAAGCCTTTATTGAATGTTTTCATTGTCAAACTTGGCCACAAAATGAGTAATTGGTCGACAAAATATTAAAAAAAAAAAAAAGAGGTGATGTCGGCTTTATATATGAGGAAAGTCTGAGAATTCTCATGAAACTCATGAAACTTTATTAATTGCTTCCAATGGAAATGTTGGAAATATTTTGTATTTGGATAGTGATGCTAGCAAGCATATGACTCGAAACAAGAGTTTATTTTCAAAAATTGTAGAAGTTGACCATGGGCAAGTAACATTGGAGATGCTAAGTCCTTCAAAATTCAAGATGTAGGAGATATTGCTTTCAGAACAAAAATAGGGTAGCTAGGTTGAAAAGATGTGTGAGCTATATTATGTAACTGAATTGCAAAGTAATTTGATAAATGTTGGCCATATAATGAGGAAAGGTTTTGATATTCACTTTGTTGATAATTTTTGCAACATTGGTTGCAAGTATTAGTTTGGACTCAAATAACTTGTTTCCTCTTAAACTTGATATTTTAAATGGTACTTGTTTTCTTATTGCTAATGAAGAGATTTCCAAGTTGTGGCATGACACCTCAATTTTCAAAGTTTGAAGGAGTTATCAAGGAAGACTATAGTTTAAGGGTTGCCCAAAATTGATGTTATAAGTGAAATTTGTAAAGAGTGTCTGTTGTGAAAACAACATCGAGAGCCATTTCCATCAAAATCTAATTGGGAATCACATTCACCATTGAAGCTTATTCACACCAATCTTTGTGGTCCCATTAGAGTTTTATCTCTTGGAGGTAACTAATATATTTTGTCATTGTTGATGGTTATTCCAAAACAATTGGGTTTATTTTGTCAAAGAAAAATCCGAAACTCTTTCATATTTCGAGGACTTCAAATTTCAAGTTGAGAATTTTTTGGGTTTGTCAAATAAAAAATCTTGAGGAGGGGAGTATTTATCAATTTTATTTGAAGATTTTGTTGAGAACATGGCATTAGATATGAATTAACTACTCGGTATTCACCACAACAAAATGGTATCGTCGAACGGAAAAATAGAATGATTATGGACATGGCTAGATGTATGCTGAAGAAGAAAAAAATGCCAGGTGAATTTTGGGCTGAAGCAGTTTCATTTGCTGTTTATTTAATCAATAGATCACCTACAAAGAGCTTGAACAATTCTACTTCAAATGAGGCTTGGTATGGATTGAAACCAAGTTATGGAAATGGCTAGATGTTGTCTTGCTTTTTTCACATATTCCAATTTCATTGAAAACCAAGCTTGATGACAAATCTGAAAAAATGCATATTCATTGGCTACAATGAAAGGACAAAGGTTTACAAGCTTTTCAATCAAAAAACAAAGAAAATTGTGATTAGTAGAGATGTCCGCTTCGGTGAAAAAACTTCTTATGATTTTCAGATTTTTCAACTTCTTCAAATTGGCAGATTTTGAAGAGAATGAATCTCAACCATCACAACATGAGGTTGATCAAAGAAATGAAGCCCCTCAAAATTCACCATCAACAACTGGAAGGACAAGAAGTTTGAGAGAAATTTACGAGCAAACTGAAGAAATGAATAAAGAAATTCCAGTATTCTTTGCATTGTTTGCAGTAAAGATCCAATTGCATATGGAGAAGTTTCAAAACAAGAAAGTAGATTCAAGCCATGAATTAAGAAATCAATGCAATCGAAAAAATGGTACGTAGGAGCTTCTTGATTTACCTTCGCACAAATCTTTGATTGGTGTAAAATGTATGTTCAAAACAAAGACCAATCCAGATGGTTCCATAAACAAATATAAAGCAAGATTAGTTGCAAAGGGATACAAGCAAAAAGAAGGTGAAAACTACAACGTGGTATTTTCTCATGTTTCTAGACTTGATACAATTCGATTGATTATTTCTCTTGCTACCCAAAATGGTTGGAAGTTGTTTCAAATGGAAGCTTTTTTGAATGGTCTCGAAGAAATCTATCTCGAGCAACCACCTAGATTTGTTAAAACAGGAGAGGAAGATAAAGTGTACAAACTTAATAAAGTTATATATGGGTTAAAGCATTCGCCTCGTGCATGGTATGGAAGAATTCATGATTACTTTGTGAAATCTGGTTTTTAAAGATGTCCATTTGAGCACACACATTATATTAAAAGAAATTTTAGAGGGAGATGTTGACTGATTTCAAAATTTCCATGATGAAAGAACTTGAAATGACTGTGTTAGGGAATTGCATCATTTCCTAGGAATTAAAATTCATCAATCAAAGGCAGGAATTTGTATTTCTCAAGAGAGATATGCAAATGAATTTTTTTTTTTAAAATAATGATGGATCATGCAAATCCCGTTACTACTTCATGTATCACATGTCTAAAGTTAAGTAAAGAAGGTGAAGGAAAGCTTGTAAATCCAACCATGTTTCGAAGTTTAATTGGAAATTTGATTTATCTCACAAGCACTAGACCAGATATTATGTTCTCGGTGAGCCTTATTAGTAGGTTCATGGAGAAACCTTGCTCAAATCATTGGGAGACAGCAAAAATAATACTAAGATATGTCAAAGGAACCACTGATTATGGCATTTTCTATGATGTGCATGTTCCATCAAACTTGTTCACCATTAATTGTAACCACGGTTTTCCTGTGCCACAAGTTAGGGTTTACCAATAAAACTCAAAAGTTATTATTTAAAAAAAACCCACGTAATTAGACATTCGACAGAATGCAACCAATTGTAGAAACACGGAAACTAGAGATTAATTCTAAGAAATCTGAACGACCTTGACATCCAAGACGCGCTAAAGAATATATCACCTGGTTTGCTTTTTGATAAATATGTGATATATCAATAGATATAACATGAGCAAGCTCTAAAATATCCTACCAAATTAGTCGAACAGACCAAGGTATGTTAATATGATGATGAAACCAATGGACCACCACATTAGAATTTGTTTCTATGACAATCCTGTGTATGCCAAGGAAATAGCAAATTTGAAGGCCTATCTTAAGAGCTGATACCTCCACTAATAGTACCAACCCCAAGAGACTGATAGAACCCAATAATTACCTTCCCCTGCCAATCCTGAAGCAATCCACCGCATCCAGCCGGGCATGGATTTCCAGAACTAGCACCATCAATATTTAGTTTATAGCAACCATATTGTGGGGGAACCATTTTACAAGAAATAGAGCTTTGACTCGTATTGGCACGATAGGGATGTGTAGCACCTGTGAATAATATAAAGAAAGAGACAATTTCTTTGGTTTTAGCATACCATTCAATTCGTGTAGCCAATGTTTACTTTAGCACAAATTCTGTGCAAGTTTATAGCCTTATCCTTAAATTTTGCAGAAGTTTTGGCCAACCAAAGCTTCCAGGAAAGAAGTGGTGGGATTAGGAAAGCTACGTGATGTTTTTGCGTGGACCTGCCAGAATGAGGATTCCAAAATAACATGGTAGACCTCCAAGAAATATTAGCAGGAATTTTAACTTCAAATAATTTCCAAATTATTGCCATGCTCGAAAAGCAATAGAACTGGTTGAGAAAACATGATCTACTGTTTCTACATGACCCTGTGAACAACATTGACACTTGGAGACAATAGGAATCCCACAATGCCAAACCACTTCAACCTCATTATGCCAAAGGCGCCAACAAAAATTGAAATTTTTAATGGCAAGGTAGAGTTCCAAATAATCTTATAAGGCTGAGAGAAATGTCTAGTATTTTCGAAAAGAGGCCAAGCTGAGCTAGTAGAAAATAAACTATTGCTGCAAGGGCACCAAATTAATTCATCTATACCTTTGCGAAGTAGGACTTGGGAACATTGAATTTCCTCCACTAAAGGCGAGCCACCCAAAGAAAAAAGCTTATCCAAGTTCCATTTACCATTTAAAACTACTTCATGAAGTCTCAAATTTGGGTTTTTGATTATCCAACCAAGTGAAGCCAAAGTACTCGAATCCCTCCAATTGTCATACCAAAATAGAGCACTACCATCCCGGATCAACCATCTGCTGTGTTCGAAAATAAATGGAAAAAGATGTGAAATATGTTTCCAAAAAGGTGAATCATTAATACTTGTAGAAAAGTTGGCCAAGTCTAGAGGATGACTAAGATACTTTTATCGCATGAAATCTGCCCAGAGTGAGTGAGACGTAATTATTCGCCATACCATTTTGCACTGAAGCGATTGGATCACAACAAAAAGACTACGAATTCTCAAACCTCCTTCCTTATGTGGAAAAAAGATTTTTTCCAAGAAACCCAATGGCATTTAATATCCTCTTCCGATTCTCCCTAAAAAAATTTGGTAAAAAGAGAATGAATCTCTTTAACGACTTTTATGGGAGGTGCGACCACAGAAAATAAATAGATAGGTATGAAACTTAAGTCTGACTTGATTAAAGTGAGCTTCCACCAATGAATAGAAGCTTTCCTTTCCATCCTGGTGATTTTTTCCTAATTTTATCAAGCATGGGGGTGAACATCGAAGAAACGGGTTTGCCATAATGTAGAGGTGATCCAAGATATGTAAAATGGAGGGAATTTTCTTTGAAACCTATTGTAGATGCAATGAAATCTATTTGTGGATTATAAAAGAACTCTTGACCACATTAACTAACTGCCCAGATATAGCTTCATAACGTCGAAGAAATCCCATTAAATTATTACGACTACGTTGAGTGCCATTAGTAAATACCAAGAAATCATCTGCATAGAGAAGATGCAATATAGGAGAACATGTAGAAGGAACCTCATAAGGAGCGGTTCTGCCCTCTACAAGAAGCTTCGTTAGACCCTACTATGTGGCTCTTCACTGAGAATAAATAACAACGATGATAATGGGTCTTCTTGTCTAAGTCCACGAAAGGGAGTGAAAAAGCCAGCTAATACACCATTAATTTTAACTGAAAATTGGGGCGAAGTAATAGCATTCTTAATAAGAGATACCCAAGAATCTGCAAATCCAAATGCCCTCAACACTTCTAATAAGTAGTCCCAAGAGACCCCTATCAAAAGCTTTTGGCATGTCCACTTTCATTATCACATTGGCACTTCGAGAACGGTTATTTAGATTATGAACTAACTCATGAGCCAGTACAACATTCTCAGATATCATCCTATTAGTAACAAAGCCACCTTAATTCATTGAAATTAATTTAGGTAAAATCAAAATCAAATAGTTAGCGACCACTTTGGATATGATTTTGTAAAAAACCTTACATAAACGGATAGGCATATAATCCTGAAAAGTCTTGGGATCATCCGACTTAGGCACCAAAGAAATGATAGAAGCTCTCAAAGCATCATTCAGTACTTTTCCCATAAAAAATTCTCAGATAGCTGCCACTGCATCCTTAGCTACAACAGGTCATGCATGGATAAAAATAGTTGAAGTAAAACCGTCAGGTCCCGGAGCAGAATCTTTAGGTATGCTTTAACTGTAGCAAGAACTTCCACCTCAAAAACCTTCTGCAAGAGCATGTCATTATCAGCATTTGTAACTAATCTTGGTATAAGCGATGTCATCTCCCTATATTCTATTGTAGTAGTAGCTTCAGCCTTGAGCTTTTAAAAAAAAAATCAATAGCAACTTCTTGCATTTTTTCTTGGTAGGTGAGAACACCAGCCTCTGTAATAATACTATTTAGCATAGCTTTTTGTCTTTTTTGCCTAGCAGAAGCATGAAAGAAAGATGTGTTCTTATCCCTACAAGACAACCACTTAACCTGTGATTGTTGATGCTTATAAATCTCCTCTTGCAGTAAAAGTCTAAATAAATCTTCCTTTAAAGCTATGAGATTAGCATCCAAAGTTTGATTAGTTCGTACGTTGTTCCCTAGTATAAGAATTTTATCACGAGTTTAATTGATTATCTAAAAAATATTCCCAAAGACGACTTTGTTCCAGAGTTTTAAATCAGCCTTTAATCTCTTCAATTTATAAGAAACCCTAGCTATACCAAAAAGAGAGCAAGGTCTCATCCAAGATTCTGTAGCCTTAGGAATCAAAGAAGAGTGCTAAAGCCACATCTTTTGAAATCGAAAACTGGTAGGCCCCATGTTATTTTCATCCTCTATGCTAAGAAGCAGAGGTGCATGATGAGAATGGTTACACTTAAGATGTACAACCATAGACTTTGGAAAAGCAACCATCCAATCATGATTGACAAGAGCCATGTCAAGCCATTCCCATAATAATAAGCCATTCTTGTTACGATGCCATGTAAATCGAGAGCCTGGGAAAGGAACATCATACAATGAATTCGTACCTATAAATTTCACAAAGTCTTGCTTAGCAACTCGTGTAACCGGACCACCTCCAAGTTTCCCTTTATCAGCTTTCACTATATTAAAATCCCCTACCAACATGACAGGTAAGTTAGTAGATAAAATTAGCATAAAAGAGGACCAAAAAGATCTCCGCATCAATAATTGCACTTAGCATAAACCACCACTAGCACTACAGTGACTCGCTTCCAATCCAAAATGACTGCCGAAAATTGATTTGCAGCTCCTAACAAGGTAAAGCTGTGATTACCAAGTAAACACAACCAAACCTTTCCCCATGCACTTTCATTAGAACAAACCTAGGAGAGGCCAAGTTTTTTGGCAAAATGAGGAGCTTGATCATAAGGTATCATAGGTTCAAGAATGGTAAGAAAAGGTATATTTTACTTTCGAAAAATTAATTTTAAGGTGGCGGGTTGTCGCTGCATTACCAACCCCATTGCATTCCAAAAAAGGAATGCACTCATCAGAAATATCTTTGAGGAGTATCTCTGACCACTAGGTCAGAGATTGAAACAAGCTTCCTATTGCGTCTATTATTGGCTCTAATATCTGGTGCATCTGAATCAGAGTGGTAAACCTCATCCCTCTCAGGTCATAAATTCTAATCACCACCAGTCCGCCATGGGGCCTCCAAATTCAAAGTATCAACTAATGCATCAAATGAGTTACCTATAGGAATGCCATCAATTTCTCAAGTGGGAATCATGCTCTGAGGTGAAGCTAAAGACCTCATTTTACTGAAAGGAAATCCCCATCTAGAAAAGTTTCTGATTCTACAACTACTGCTTCCTCTCTTGAATCCTTATTAAAACTCCCGTCGCCTACATTATTAACCTCCACATGATTTTGCCCTTCAATAATTATAGCATTCTCTGTAATTAATTTATTTTCCTGTCTTTCATCATTCACAACAAACCCCTCTCCTATGGGACGGCAAGTCGAATTTTCAATATTGACAGTTGCATGAACTCGATATTTAGGACTCACTACAACTATAACATCTTATCCATTCTCATTTGTAGCTTTCAAACTCTGCTTCTTTTCCCCTTCTGCTAGAGTATCCACTTTCAAATCACTCATATTATCAGGTGGAACAGGGGTACCCTTTATAGGACCTTTTGCTTGGGACCTAACATATTATAATGTCGTTTGTTCGATCAATTACAATCAACCTTCTCATGACCATGTAGTCGACAATGAACACAGTGCTTAGGAGATTTCTCATATACCACATCTTTCCAGAACCCTTCACCATTATCCGAGCCAATCCAGATGACATCCTCCCTTGCAACCGAAAGATCAACTTCTATGCATACTCTGGCATAACTGGGTCTTGTAAAAGTGATTGTTGGAAGGTCTGTGTCCAAATATTTACCAAGTGGTCCCACAATAGCTTGCAGATAAGAAGGTATGCAGAAATTTAATGGAAGGAGAGGAAATCCAATCCAAACCGGAGTGACTGGGGACTCCTCTTTTGCATTAAAATCTCTTGACCATTTAAATAGCCGAAATAGAGAACCTTCAATGGAGTGTGAGTCACTTGTCCAGGTTTTTGAGAAATCATTTGCATTTTAAAGCTTAATCAGAACATGGCACCTGAACAACCGATAGCCTCCATTTGGTGCTAATATGATGTCGAATAACATCCATTCGAGGGCCAGATTTTGACAATTCTGCAATAAGAGCATATTGAAGAGGTGCTTCGGATCGCTATAATTCAAGTGGGAAAAATACCACAGCATGTTTCCCTTCCTTCAATTGTGGCTGTCTTAATGAGACAGCGACATTCATCACATGAATATAGGAGAGGTCATGGTGAATTAGAGAAGAAGATACAACAGCTGCATACGAGATTGGAGCAATGGGGGAGAAAACCTGATTATTCAAATGGGGCGGTGCAACAATTTTTCTATGGCCGGGCGGCTCAGCCATGATGGCGGAATAGCCCCACCAAGAGAGGTGGCGGCGGTAAACCTAGGGTCATCACCGGGAGAGAGAGAGTAACAAATTAGTCAAGGAGCTATGAAATTCAAGCAAGAAGGCCCTACAACATTGTATTGTGATAATAGTTCTACCATCCACTACAAAAAACAATCGATTTCGAAACAAAAAATGTTGTCGCAAAAATTGGGATTTTGTTGTAAAAGTAATTTTGCGACGACAATGTGTTTGTTGCAGGTATTGTCGCGCTATATGAGTCACGGATTGTATTCTGCAACGACTTTCAGCCATTCATCACATTAACAAAATCACGACACTATTTGTTTGACGCAAAAAATATGAAATGGCAACACAATATTTGTAGCCATAATATCGTCGCAAAGCATCTATGTCACGAAAAATTTAAAGGACGACAAGTTAGTTTGTCGCAACGAATATTCCAATAAAGTGTTTATGAGAAAAATATTTGCCACAAATATTATATTAAACGTATAACTTTAGTTACCTATTCTATTTTGCAACAAGTCAACACATTCTCGGAGTTATATATCTTTAATAACAAGTAATTTTTGTCTCTAAATATGATTTACAATGTGTTTGAAATGTTGCATAATATATATTTTAAGACAACATTTGCAGTAAAATTTATTATGTAACAAGTGATGTTTGTAATTAAATTTATTTCTCAACACAAAGAGTTTGTCGCATCATTATTTGTGCAACAATATAGTTATTGTCTAATTTATTTTGTGATTATTTATCTATGTTACGTATTTTATTGCGTAAATTATATCATTTACTTGATTTTTTTCACTCTACAATAGCCAACCATATATATGAAAATTAACAAAAAGAATAAATTACAGTTTTCCCAAACATGAAGCTAGATAGCTAAATGTTAGATACTGTAAACAAAATTTGCTGCCTTCGTCCTCATGAAGCTCGACTGTTTGGGAATAATTTTTTTTTTTTTTATAGACTTCCCACTGTAGGTTCCAGCTCCGCCCTCAATGGCATACACAGTATCCATGCCTTCAATGACTTTACCGAAAACAACATGCTCAATGTCCAGCCTGTGCAATTATCTTAGTAGTGAGGAGAAGTTGCTGAGAGTATATTGGACTAAGTTTAGAAGTTACTTTTGTCAATAGTACGAATTACTGCAAAAACAAAGCGTACCAGCTGGTCTTTACCATGGTAATAAAAATCTGAGAACCATTGGAATCAGGTCATGAATTCATCATAGAAACTACAGCTGCAACAATTGCATGTATCAAAATATAAAAGAGAGAGACAAAAGGTGACTATAAGCATCACCATTGGTTTAGCATCAAAATCACTATTTGCCTTCAAACACAATACACGAATACACGAAATCAAATAAGTATGGAGGAACGCAGTATAAATCAACACAACCCTGGTGAGGCTCAACAAACAAAGAAATCGTGACTAAGAATGCCAATATAGCATAAAAGAAGAATTGATAGAAGTATTGATGAATAAAGGTATTGATGAAAACAAAGGAATGCTAAAATTTCCAATTACATGCCAGCATACCTTGTTTGTGGATTTTGAAGAAGTAAACCAACTAGTTGAAGGAGACGTTTGCACTAGAGAGCTACCTGAATTATATCAAATTTGTTAAACAAACACTTTGAAAGCAAACACTAAAAAACTTGTAAATGTCTAAATGAAATATCATCTGTCTTACCATTCTGTTTGGGTTCACTTTTAGGTGTATGCTTTCTCTTCTACAAAAGAATAATTAAAAAAAATTAAAAAGCACCTAACATTTGAATTTAGATGAAAGTACAGAAAAAAACATGCAGTAGACTTACAGTTAGGAGAACATCCAGACCTTCCATGGTTGGAGGTCGTAAGTGTTCAAAGTAAACTTCAGATGATTAAGATATTTAAGAAACAAATATCTCAAGCAAATATCACCTTTTGAAACAAATACACATGCTTAAGAAACTAAACAAAAAGATCAAGTCCCTTCTTGAACTAATGTGACTCCAAGCATAGTATTCATGAGGCAAAATAACTTGACACTCCACTTATTACCTTCATCATTTATAATATCACTGGTGATACCATGCCCAGCTTGTGCCAAAGAGACCAACTACACGTTATAATGCTAAGATAGATCAGATTTGAAATAATGATCATTATTGCAGAACACCAATCAAGGAAAGATATCAACCTGCATTGTGGTGGTAAACTCTTCTCAAGAACTATTAATGGATAGATAATGAGAATATGGTTGAAGAACGTTATAAAAATGATAATAAAATTTTTCAACAAAGTGGGAAAATCCAAAATATTGGCACAAGAAAATTTGGTGGCGTTCAGGAATTGAATATATTTTCAGTTCAAAAATCAAGAATTGTGAAATAGCATGCTCATTTTGAAATTCTACTGAAAGCATCCCAATAATTCTGTAATACTCCACTTCATATTAAAAGCATCTACTTCACATCTCATTCACTATCACTACCATTCAAAATGCGTTTACCTGAGGCCCTAGCGAAATGGAGTTATGAACTAAAGCAAAAACTTCTGCCAAGACGTGTTGAAATTATAGAGATGATTGATGAATAGGTATTAAGACACATGAATAAATCTACTGTAAGGAAATTGATTCCTTGGATTTGAATTTTTGGATTCCTCAGCAGCTGCAAAATTATTCCAACAACTGGAGCCTTTAACCACCTGTTTCAACTGCCATTTGTGGTTGGAATCTTCAACCAATTGGAGCCTATGTTAGTTGGTTAGTTTGTAACTGATTAGATGCTCAATTGAGTCTATAAATAGGAGCCTTAGGTTCTGTAGAAAAAGGAGCTCGAAAATGAAAGAAAAAAGAGAGCTTGAGAGTGGTAAAACTCTGTAGAATTCTGGAATAGAATTTTGGAATTCAAGTTAGAGAAAAATGTAGATTTTTTCTTTTAGTAGGAAGTGTAGATTGTGAGAGTGAGAAGTCACTGGAAATTCAATTTGGAAAATCTTTCTACTGATTCATGTAAATGAATGTAATCTTTGGTCAATAAAGATTGAGGAAGAAGATCGTTACCAATTCTTCTGTCTTCTTCGCTGGTTTTTCTTGCTGCAGTACAGAATAAATCGGCCAAGCCCTGACCGCCCCTGCAGACTAAGCCCGAAGCCTACCGCAACCAAG
This sequence comes from Fraxinus americana, assembly GCA_035079005.1. NCBI lineage: Eukaryota > Viridiplantae > Streptophyta > Magnoliopsida > Lamiales > Oleaceae > Fraxinus > Fraxinus americana. The sequence goes on along the minus strand of JAVHZT010000184.1, from coordinate 89,011 downwards.
TTCCAAAAGTACCCTTACTGCGACCATTGTGACTTGTGAGAAAGAGAACAGGGACTCAAAGAAAGAGAAGGAGATGAATAGGAAGACGGCTGAAAGCACACCATTCTTGCCCTAACTGAGAGGCTCTTTTTTTATTAATTGGGTCGGGTCCGATCTAGTAGATGGGTTGTAAAATTTTGATTAGAAGATTTAACAACAAGCAACTTCACTGTAATACAGAATTTTTTTTCGCTACAGTAAATGAATGTTCTTATAAGAAAAGGTTTTAACAACGTTCATTGAACGTTGCAAAAAATGAAAAAAAGAAAAAAGCAAATATGTAAACTTTTTGCAACAGCCAACGAACGTTCGGCCTAGTAGTTCTTTTTTGTAAGCTACTAAGTGATTGAAGAGGATTTACAACAAGCAACTTCCCAGTGATAGAGAATTTTTTTCGCTACAGTAAATGAATGTTTTTATAAGAAGAGGTTTTAACAACGTTCATTGAACGTTGCAAAAAATGAAAAAAAAAAAAAAAGCAAATATGTAAACTTTTTGCAACAGCCAACGAACGTTCGGCCTAGTAGTTCTTTTTTGTAAGCTATTAAGTGATTGAAGAGGCTTTACAACAAGCAACTTCCCTGTGATAGAGAATTTTTTCGCTACAGTAAATGAATGTTCTTATAAGAAGAGGTTTTAATGTTGTTCATTGAATGTTGCAAAAAATGAAAAAAAAAAAAAAGCAAATAAGTAAACTTTTTGCGACAGCCAACGAACGTTCAGCCTAGTAGTTCTTTTTTGTAAGCTATTATGTGATTGAAGAGGTTTTACAACAAGCAACTTCCCTGTGATAGAGAATTTTTTCGCTACAGTAAATGAATGTTCTTATAAGAAGAGGTTTTAATGTTGTTGATTGAACGTTGCAAAAAATGAAAAAAAAAAAAAAAGCAAATATGTGAACTTTTTGCAACAGCCAACGAACATTCGGCCTAGTAGTTCTTTTTTGTAAGCTATTAAGTGATTGAAAGTTTAATTGTCTAATATTTTTTTGAATTTGTCGGAGATAATTTGTTCTAGACATTTTATAAAGCTTTTATTATATAATTTTCCTCTATTTATTAAAAAGAATTTAAAAAGTTATATTACATATTAAAATATCATCTTTAGCTAGAAGAAAAAATAAACACTTGTTGCAAAAAAATAAAAGAACGTTGCAAATAAAAGTTAAGACAACAAAGAAAAAGCGTTGCAAAATATAACAAAACCAATGGATGAAGTACGTCACAAAAACTTAACAACAACATTAGTGGTTTTTTTCCACCATCTATAGAATTTTTAGCAACAAATATTCCACGTCGCAAAAAGTAGACTTATTGCATCAAAACACTTTTTGTTGCAAGAAATAAAAGTTTGTCGCCATAAGTTTTCCACCAAAAATATTTTGGTGTCTTGTTTCTCTCAAGTTTTTGACGACTATCTTTATTATTTGTCGCGTCTTCTCACATTTCACAATAAATTTTAATGTCGCCATATATTTTTTGGTACTTACTTTTTTTGTATCAATTTTTGCGACAAACTTGAAAAACGTGTCGCACTAAATCACTTATTGCGACAACTTTTTGTATAGCGCAAAATATATTGTTGCAAAATCACATTTTTGCTGTAGTGATCTCTGTTTCAAATGATCTAATTCTACATGGAAGAACAAAGCATATTCGTCTTTGTCTTCATTTTCTAAGGGTGCTTGTTAATGAAGGTGAAATCAACATTGAATATTGTCAAAGTGAAGAACAGCTTGCTGATATTTTTACAAAAGCACTTGAAAACATATTTTATCGAGGAATGTTGCAGCTTTGGGAGTTAAAATCAAATTTGTTTTATGGGAGGCATTGTTGGAATAAATCGAATTTGGCCATCATACTTTCTAGAATAATTTATATATTTGAATCTAGTCAAGTATCTCATAGCATTCCATTCGTGTCTGTAACTCTAGTCAAGTGTCTCACAACATTTCATTCATGTATGTGAATCTAGTCAAGTGTCTTATAGAGTTTCATAATTGAATCTAGTCAAGTGAATTAAATTTTTTGATGGTTCCTATGTCATCTTGATTTGTATAAATAGGACCACATATTGCAGTATTTTTCAAGGCAAATAAGAAGTACATTTTTAGATTATCTCTCTCAAAGTTATCCAAATTATTTTGCCTTAAAAAATAACTAATATAAAATGAAACTAAACCTATTGCGAAAACGAATAAATACACAAGTAAAGATTAGGGGGTGGTACCCAGGCTATTCGCTTTTTGCTTGAACCAGGTGGTCTGCTTCCGGCTATCCTGGCAGAGTTAGGCATGGCCGATCTACCTGAAGCCATCTGCAATACTTGGGGAGAGGCAAATGGGTGGTGGCACTGCTGCTGCCTGAGTTGCAGAAGTGTCGAATTCCTGCAGAGGTGGTGAGAAGCTAGGAGGTTGCAGGGCAGGCAATAGAGCTTTTGCCAGGACATTTGAGCTGTAATCTCTTGGCGGCCCTCCGTACGATTCTGCTCACCACTGTTGATGTTCGCAAAATTATTAAATATGACCCTTCCTGGGTGTGGGCTTGGGTATAGTGGCAGGGATGTGTCGACGGGCCTGTACACAATGGCATCGCCAACGACATCGTATACTGGACGGAATTGCTGATTCAGTGGAAAAGCTGGAGCTGCCGGAGTGTGGGTGGAGGAAGATTATTTAGGAAGGCGGCGAGAGTGGTGGGTGACACCATAAATGGTGGGCTGCTCTACAACGCTGGTTCTTCTGAAGCTCCCATCATTTTCTTGCACGAATTCCTTACAAAATAAAGTAAAAATATATTAACGAACAAATTAAATTGGCTTCAATAAATTCTTAAACACTAATTAAGTAACGCATCTTGAAAATTTTCGTTTTCTATCTTCACACAATGAAACCTAAAAAATTGAAGTTTCTCATTTTGAAAAAACAAAATTTAGTAACCAGAAAAATAAAAATAAAAAGGTTATTGTAGAAAATATTTTTGCTCAAACCTTCCTAGTTCAATACGAATTTACAAACCTTACAACTACTAGAACAAGAAAGAAACCGAGAATTTATCTCTTCAAATAATAGAAAGAATTACAAAACTCTTAACAAATTACATTCTCTAGCTTACCTTATATACAGAGAGCATAGAGAGGATATTCTATTTTCCATAACAACCTATAGCCAGCTGGCTTAACAAATTATATTCTAATCATGTACTGCCTATTGTGCTGTGTACTACCCAATCGTGCTGTGTATTTACCATGAATTTGTTAGGCTGTTTGTTTGTTGGTAGTGTAAACTTTAACACCCCCTCTCAAGGTGGAGTGTATCTCTAACACTCCTAGCTTGTCTCTTAGAAAGATAAATCTGGAATGAGCAAGAGGTTTGGTTAATAAGTCGGCTGTCTGGTCTGAGGAAGGTACATAGTTGATTTCCAATTCTCCTCTCAACACTTTGTCTCTTACGAAGTGAACATCAAGTTCAATGTGTTTCGTTCTCGCATGTTACACCGGATTTGAGGCTAATGCACTAGCACTCAAGTTATCACACCAGATCTTGGGAGTTGTCATCTGCGCCATATTCACTTCTTTTAACAAGGATTGAATCCAGGCGATTTCAGATGCACTATGGGCAAGTGCACGATACTCTGCTTCAGTGCTGGATCTTGCAACTACTTGTTGTTTCTTGGAGCACCAAGAGACCAAGTTATCACCTAGATATACACAATATCCAGCTGTGGACCTTCTATCATCTGGCACGACGCCCAGTCAGAGTTTGCAAATGAAGTAATGCTGAGATTATCATTTTTGTAGATTGCTAGACCATAATTGAGTGTTCCTTGCAGATACCTAAACACCCTTTTCAGTGCCTTCCAATGTGTATCAGTTGGTGTTTGGAGAAATTGGCTTAGTCGATTTACTGAAAAGGCAACATCAGGCCTGGTATGTGTTAAGTATTGGAGCCCTCCAATAGCACTTCTATATAAAATTGGATCCTTCATTTCCTGACCATCAGTTTTGGAGATCAGCTTCCCTGCTGCCATGGGTGTTATACTTGGTTTAAGGTTCTCATAACCGAACCTCTTCAGTAGATTGATAGCATATCTTGTTTGAGTTAAGTATAAACCGGCTGTGTCTCGATGAATTTCCATTCCCAGAAATTGATTCAGATTCCCCATATCCTTAAGGGCAAAACAAGTGTTCAGGTTATCAATAGTTTCCTGTAACCTTTCAATATCGTTTCCTGTTACGATCATATCATCCACGTAGACAAGGATGAATAATATACTATCACCATCAGTTGAGAAAAATAGTGAATTATCAGCTTGAGATTGTTTAAAATTCCACTTCAGTAGAGTACCTTTCAGCTTCTCATGCCAGGCCCTTGGGGCTTGTTTTAACCCATACAATGCCTTCTCTAGTTTGCACACAAAATCAGGATTTCCCTTGTCAATGAACCCTTGTGGCTGGTACATGTAAACTGTTTCATTCAGACCGCCATTCAGGAAGGCATTATTCACATCTACTTGCCTGATATGCCAATCCTTTGACACAGCAAGTGTAAGGACAATTTTCAGGGTTGAGGCCTTGACAACTGGACTGAAAGTTTCACCGTAATCGATTCCTACTGTCTGAAGGAAACCTTTAGCTACCAGTCGTGCCTTGTATCTTTGAACCTTCCCCTCTGAGTCATGCTTGACCTTAAAAACCCACTTGCTTCCAATGACTTTCATTCCAGAGTCATATGGTACAAGTTTCCATGTTTGGTTCTTCATTAGAGCATTGTATTCATCCTGCATTGCTCTCTTCGAATTTTGATCTTTCAGTGCTTCTGCAATTGTCAATGGCTCAGAATTTGTTTGTGTCTGACTGATATATACCTTAGGCTTGAAGATTCCTGCTTTGCTTCTGGTAATCATGTGATGACCACCAGTCATGGTTGTGTTTTGATCTTCAGTAACGTACTCATCTTCAACACCTTGAGTTTCAATTTCTCTTTGACTGACATCAGGACTTTGCTGAACACCACTCTCTTGATATAGTGTTTCATCACCAAAGTTATTCTGTGACTCAGTTTCAGCTTGAGGAACTGGTTCTCCATTGAATGAAGCTGTTGCAGGTGGTGCATCAAGATGAGTTACATCAGCTGTGTTAGAAGGTTCTGTTTCATTGAATTTGTTTTTGTATGGAAGGAAACTGACAATTGTTTGAGTGTGTTGTTGATGAGAGGTTTTGTTTAAGAAACCAGATTTAAAGGGAAAGATAGACTCGTTGAATACAACATGCCTGGAAACATAGACTCTTCCACTAGGACTTAGGCACTTAAAACCTTTGTGTGAATCACCATAGCCTAGAAACACATTTCTCTGGGAGTGAAAACTGAGTTTGTGCTTTTGATAAGGTCTGAGGTAGGGATAGCATGCACAGACAAATGTTTTAAGAGTCTTATAGTCAAAGTTTTTAGCATAGAGAACTTCAAAAGGTGATTTATGATTGAGAACAAGTGTTGGCAGCCTGTTAATGAGAAATGCTGTTGATTTAAAAGCTTCCCACCAGTAGAATAGGGGCATTTGATCTTGTGCTAGCAGAGTCAAGCCGGTTTCAGTAATGTGTCGATGCTTTCTCTCTGCCCTACCATTTTGAGTTGATGTGTAGGGGCATGAATGCCTCAGTTCAATCCCAGAGAGAGAGGCAATTTGGTTAAAATTTCTGAATTCCCCTCCCCAGTCAGATTGAAGGGCTTTGATTTTTCTTTCGAACTTGTTTTCAACTAAATTTTTAAATTGGATGAAGGTGTTCAAGGCTTCAGACTTTTGTTTCATAGGATAGATCCATGTAAATCTACTATGGTCATCCACAAAAATAATATAGAATCTGAAACCTGAGGTAGATTTCAGTGGTGCAGGTCCCCACACGTCTGTGTGGATTAACTCCAGTGGATTTAAGGCATGTGATGGTGATTTTTTGAAGGGTAATGCATGTGATTTTCCCATTTGACATGACTCATAGAAAATTGAGATTTCATTAACTCTGAAGTTTTTATTACAAGACCTTAGAACTTGACTCAAAACGCGATTTGAAGGATGGCCTAGTCTCCTATGCCAGGCTTCAATCTCAGACTCTGGTAACTTAACAGTTTTGACTGACTCTTCACAACTAGAACTCACAGCAAGACAGTTGGAATTATTTTGATTGGCTGACTCGTTAGATGAAGGCTTTGAAGTAGGACTTGAGAGCATCAGTTGATATAACCCGTTCTTAAGCACTCCCTGCAGCAGCGTCTTCTTGGTCTCCAGGTCCTTTACAAGACAATAATTAGAGTAAAATTCCATGAATAAATTATTGTCACTTGTGAACTGAGAAACACTAATCAGTTTCTTTTTAATTTCTGGAACATAGAGTAGTTTGTTTAGTGCAAGATTTCTGTTATGTGGTAAAGGAATAGCACATTTTCCAATGTGTGAGATTTGCAAACATTTTCCATTACCAACAAGTAACTTTTCATTACCTTCAAATCTCTGGGCATTTGACAGATTACCTTTATCTGGTGTGACATGGTTGCTAGCACCAGTATCAGCAAACCATGCTGACTCTTCAAATACCTTAGGTGTTGCTACATATGCTGCAGGAGTTGAGCTGAAATTCTGCTGGTTTTGATTAGTGGGTCTGCTTCCCATAAATCTGTCATCATATCTATTGAAACACCAATTTGCTGTATGATTGGTCATGCCACAGATTTGGCAAGGCCCTTTGTTATCACCTGATCTTATTGCTCTGCCTCTACCACCTCTCGTTCTTCCTCTGAGGTTCATGAACCTCCCATTGCTGGTTCCTCTAGAAAATCTGCCACTTCCTGAGTTTGTTTTTTGAGCGAGTTGCACGCTTGATTGTGCAATATTGAGAGATGTAAAACTACTTCTGACTTGATTTAGGTATTCAAGCCTACTCTCAAAGGTCATTAGAACAGAGGAAAGTTCATGCCATGATATATTTTCCCTGCTGTTTATCTGAACAACGACGGGAGTATACTCCTCATCCAAACCTGACAATACTTGGGTGACAAGGTCTCCATGCTCTACTGGCTCTCCGGCTATCTGAAGATTATCTGCCAGTTGCTTGACAGTGAAAAGGTATTGATCCATAGTCATAGGTCCTTTTCTGGTTCTCTGCAACTCACCAGTGAGGAAAACAATTCTTGATTTGTTCAGTATCCCATAGCTTTCTTCAATTGCTATCCACAGTTTGTTGGAGCTGGTACTTCCCATAACTCTCATAGCTATCTCCGGAGTCATAGACGAGTATAGCCACCCCATGAGTAGCTGGTCAGTGGAGATCCACTTGCTGTATTCAGCATTCTGAGCCATGTCTATGGCTTCTCCTTCATTCACAGTTGTTTGTGTTGCTGTAAATTCTGTTGGCTTTTTGCGGAACTAAGGCTCTCATTCAAGAGCCCTTGTCATTGGATTTTGTTTATTGTATGGAGGAGGTGGAGACCGGTTATTCAACATACCGGTTATTTGACAAACAAAGCATAAAAAACACATAAAACATAAGCTAAATCACTCTGTTCTTGGACAGAACAGAGGATAGGAAGGACTTTGAGGACTACATTTTCTTGAACGTTTTCTACTATATTTTCCCCCTAATTTTACATAACAACATGGCTCTATTTATAGCCAACTTGATAGACACTACTAGACATTTTCTACCACTAGACAAGCCACTTACATATAGTAGCTCACAACTAGCCTATCTACTCTTACACAAAGTCATACATGATAGCCCCTTTGCTTGTTGTAGCTTACAACTAGCTTAGCTTTCTATCACTTCATTGGTTAGACATTAACCAAACTATTGTAACTAAATTACAATTCAAAAATACAATAATAATGTGACAACAAAATGTCACCATTCCAACAAATTCCTCTGGACATTTTTTTGTTCCAAGCAAGAAGCCTTCAAGATTATGCCCCCTGATTATTGGCATAATCATGTTCTTCCATAACAAGAAATTATTCTTGTCGAGTTTTACTGCAGGTGTTTGAGTAAGGTTCATTCCAAACGGTGAAGATTGAATAATACCAGCTTGAACAGATGGTGTTAAATGGCGAGGTTTGGTCACTTGAATCAGTGTTTGCCATTTTCTAGCTCTGATACCAAGAAAGAAACCGAGAATTTATCTCTTCAAATAATAGAAAGAATTACAAAACTCTTAACAAATTACATTCTCTAGCTTACCTTATATACATAGAGCATAGAGAGGATATTCTATTTTCCATAACAACCTATAGCCAGCTGGCTTAACAAATTATATTCTAATCATGTACTGCCTATTGTGCTGTGTACTACCCAATCGTGCTGTGTATTTACCATGAATTTGTTAGGCTGTTTGTTTGTTGGTAGTGTAAACTTTAACAGAACAAAAAACCGTAAAATCAACAACTCATTAGAATTGTTTTAAACAATTCTGAAATTTGTAAAACCTACCCTAATAAAACTTCCAGGAAATTGGAAAGCAAAAATAAGAAAATTGCAGAAAAATAGAAAAATAAAAAAAGAGCAACTTTAAAGGAAAAAAACGCACAAGCAGTTGGGTCTGAAGGCCATTGATTTCCTCAGTCTCGCCCTGCAAGGACCTCAAGAGCCTGCAGGTTCGGCCTCTGAGTCGATGACAATATGGTTGGAGGCGTGTTCAACATGGTGGGGCCTATCAGAAGAAACAGAAGCTAGGGGCTTTTAGTTCTCAGCATCTGGCAAGCTAAGGTACCAATCTGGTTTACAATTATTATTTATCATCAAAATGATTCATTCTGCTTTCTGGTTGAGATAATGGGCCAACAGCTAGTCATAATCTTTTTAAAATCTATCTCATATGCCTAGACGGCACCTTCAATCTTTAGAGCCTCGCCCTACTTGAGCTTGTTGCGCTACTTGAGTAAGCCCTATAAACTATGATATAGGCGGCCTTCTTTAGATCAATTTCAGCAAAGAGCAATTTCTCATTCAAAAGAGAGATGGTCCCCTCCAGGTTTTTTCCGCTGATCTCCAACGTATAAACCATAATTTTCAACATTTTTACACTTTACAATTGCATCCGCAATGTAAAAATGCCGTGGCCCTCTTCTCAGCATTGCCCACTTTTCTTTCCACCTCGTGAAAAAGATCTGGCATCTCTAGAGGTCGTGGGTTGTGGACTTCAATGCAAACATTGATTTAGTTTATGGAATAATTTTTTCCTTCAATCCTATACAGTATAAGAGGTTTGTTCTGTTAAGAAATATATGGTTATTTTGCTTTATTATTTATTAAGGGTAGAATAGTATTTTCAGTTTCCTTTGTTTAGCCTATATATAATCTCTTTGTATCTACGTTAAAGTATCTTTTTCTTATTCAATTGTATTATGCAGAATCAATGAAACTCTAGCCTCATTTTTTTTTTAAATTTCTTTGGATTGTTTAACATGGTATCGGACATAAGTTTACATAATCTCAAACACGGTTTTTTTTTTAGAAACGAGGTGATTTCGAGGGGGTTTTCATCCAGTTTCTGTAATCTAGTATTTCGTTAGGGTTTTCATTCAACTTCTGAATCTGGTATTTCGTTTTCGTTTCTTTTGCGATCTGGGTTTCGTTATTATTGTTTTCTTTATTATGGCTACTGAAAGAGACTATTCGCTTCAGTCTGTGAGTGTCGCTGTTGAGCACATTGGACGAAAAAAATGGCCCCGTTATGCAAATTTGAGGAATTTATTATTATTTTTTATTTTACTGTATTTTCTATTGTTTTGCTTTCCGTATAAAAAAAGGAAAAAGCTTTGGATTCGCATCATTTATGTCCGTCTTTTTTCTCTCTCCTTGGTTGGAAATCTTCGCTCCTCTCTGGTAACCCTAATATATACTGTGATTCCCTCTAGGTTATGGTTTTTTTTTCTTTTTTTGTGAATAATATTCTGTTCTTGTATTTTCAGTATAGTAGAAGGTTTGTGGATATTTATTCTTGCCTCATTTCATGTGAAATAATGGGTATTAGAACTCAGTTGAAAACGACTACTGTGTGTTTGTTCTGGTTTGGGAGATCTATTGGGTTGGAAATCAGGTAAAAACTACTATGTGCTTGGATTTTTTTGACAGTAGTTTTTATTCTTTTAGTTGGAGCTCTGGTTTTGTGACATTTATTCTTGGTGAATATTGAAGTGCAAAGAGTATTTGTATGTGTAGTGTTTTCCAGAGAATGAAACTATTCAAGTTTTTTCCATGTTTCCATTGAGGCTGCCTATGATATTGATGAAGAAGGTGAATTATCTCATATTCTATAATTGGAGCTTCTTGAATCATCCAAGCGTTTATACATACTATTTAGAGTATCTTTTTATTTTAAATTATTTTTTAGGAGTTGACAATTTATTTGAAATAAATGTTGAGAAGCGAAGAGATTTGCATGATCCTAATACCAATATGCTGCACACAATGTTACATCATATAGGATACCAGATTTTCCTCCTAGAATTCTGGGCGAACCTCTTTTGTTGATTTTTCCCGTAAATTGTGTGTTGACCTTAAAATTATGATCAATAAATTACTTTTAACTAACCAGAATTTTCCCTCCTAAATTCACTAATTCGATGCTCAATAAAGAGGAAGATGAGAAAGGGTTATTTGGAGGAAACTATTCAAATTTTTTCGTATCCCCATTCCTTCCTAAGCACACCTATTTATAGAGTTCTAAAGAGGTTTTAAGGATAGTTACCGATTTTTTGCTAACTGACACACACTACAACAAAAACAACCTACGGAAACTTTGGACGTGTGTTGCAAATCGAGGTGTTGCCGTAGAATAGAGAGATACGGCAACGTTTGGTAAACGTTGCAAAAGAAAAGTCTTTCGCAACGTTTGCCAAACGTTGCCATAGATAGATACGGCAACGTTTGACAAACGTTGCCGTAGGATTTTTTTTAACGACAATTTATGCAAATTGATTGTCAAAATTGAAAATACACCTTATGAACAATTTTTGAAATTGCATAAAAATTGATAATTTCATTACAAATTTTTGAATCCATACAATTGAACATTAGAATGTGATACAACACCACTTAAATAAAAAGAAATTTCAACAAGGAAACTATAAATTACACTACAATGTAGAGACGAACAATGATCTCGCTTCGATTTGACTTTTCATAGAAGCGTTTCCTTTCTTCAGCTTCATCTTTGTACAAAAGCTGGCCTTTGGTCGTTTGAGCTAAATAGAAAAACATGATTTTAATCAGCTTCATTTTTCATCATGTTTTTAATCATTGAGACAATGATGGAGCATCTGGGTGGAAGCAATAATATTCAAGTTAAATTTCATGATCAGTGCATTCATATAATATGAACTAATGAAATTTACCTGACAACCGAGATCCCCGAGCCCTAAAATAAGCTCGCCATGAGTTACAACTATAACTTGAATAGTCAGGCCAATTCTTTAGAACTTCAAGAATCTTTCCTCTAAAATAGTCATGTCATATCACTTGACATCAGATAAACTAACTAGTAGAAAACTTTGATCCACTAACCACAACCCCACTTCAATTATAGGCAGATAAAATATTTCGGCTCAACTTCGTAGTAGAGTAGTAACTCATCGGAGAAAAGAAAGGGTAAGAGTAGTTCTCTTTTAAGCTGATATAAAGACCCTGAGGGCACCTGAAAATGGAGATAAACAGAGAAAAAGGAAAAGGAAATGGAATTTGGGATAGACACATACAACCAAAGAAAGTACCTTGTGATTTTAATGTCTCTACCAAGTTTTTCAGGTCATCTCTCTCACACCCTCATTTTTGCATTTCCTAAAACATTTGTTCATACCTCATCAAGAGTTATTCATGAATAATAAGCATAACAAGATTCATTGCCATCAGACACCAATCAATCACGACCAATTTACCGGAATGTGAGGGATAAAAAGTAAATTCATCATACAGAATATAGGGATATGAAATTAATAAGATTTTATTGCACGTATGGAAAAATTTACCCAAAAACAAACCAAAAAGCACAATTGAAGCTTATAAACAGACCAGAATCAAGCTTGGGAGCATTATACACTGAAGCATGTAATGAGAAATGCTTTGGTTCATACTTTGCCGAGCGATTAGGACCATTCTTAGTACCATAAATAGGACATGAATATGTCAACTGTTCTTCAAACTTGGCTATTCCTTTATAGACCCTAACTGGTTGTGTCATCAGCTCACCATCTCTCCTCTTCCAGTGCACAACAAGACTAGCATCATTAAAAAACTCTTGTAACCCCTCAATGCAATGGACTTGGAGCGAGAAACAAGAATTGAACCTCCGGTTTCGGGCATAAGTCAATGCCTTTAGACTCTTCCAACTCCAAATGGAGTTTTTCTCCTCAAATGAATCTTTAATATTATTATTAGATTCCTTCTTCTTGATCTTCGGTTCAGTTGAATGGAACTGTCCAACAGACTTGGATCGACTGCTAACCATCGAAGTTGCAGCTGTCTCCCACGTTTTATTCACATATATACACTACAACAAAAATAATCATTTGCAACACTAAAAATGCAACATTTGTTGATAAATGTTGCTAAAATGGGCTTTTGGCAACATTTTAGTAAGTGAATGTTGCCATTGGTTAATATAAATGAGTTTTGGCAACGTGTTTTAGAAAAATGTTGCGATAGACCCCTTTTCGCAACGTTAATTGAGTGTTGCAGAATATTTTATTTTTCGCAACGTTTACCATCAACGTTTGTCAAACGTTGCGAAAAGTCTACTTTTGCAACATTTTTGAAACGTTGCGAAAGGTCCCACTTTCACATTTTTTGAACGTTGCGAAATGTCTCACTTTTCGCAACGTTTATTAACTGTTGCGAAATTATTATTTTTTTGGGCAACGTTCAATGGTTGTTACAAAATATTTATTCTTTTGCAACGTTTACCAAATGTTGCGAAAACATTTGAAATTTTTTACTTTTTGCAATGTTTGTTACATGTTGTGAAAAGTAATCCACAACCCGCCCAACCAAAATTAATCCAGCCCAAAAAACAAAACAAAACCTAATTCTCTTGCATTTTTCATCAGAGCCCCGAGGAAGCTTCCAAAAATCGCGCCTCCACCCTACAAATCACGACCTTCTTCTCCGACTATCGCAAGGTATCGCCACCAGCGATGATGAAGAGCGCAAGGTATCCACCAGCGACGATGAAGAGTGCAAGGTATCCACACTACATATTTTTTCGGGTCATACGCAGATGAGCCCCATTCCTTTCACAGAATTCAGACCTCTCTCAGTATCCTCAAATTAAACAACTCTTTGGCCTTGACCCTTTTGTTTTCCTCATGGATGCTACAAATTACGTTTGGGTTTTCAATATATTGAAGGAGGGAAATTGAGATTATGTTTGTCATTTATTTATCTTTAGCTTTACTTGCTAGCAAGCCACCAAGGTTGATTTTCTTGGATTTTGGGTTTATTAGTTGAAATTGGTGTTTCTACCGAGCTTTTGTTCTAGTTTTCTTGGTGGGTTTGTTCTAAAATTGGTGGTATTGAACTGCATGAGACAATTTGAGTTGGGGAAGTAAAAGATGGGGAAGATGAGAGAAGCACTGGAGCTAAAAATGAGTTGGGATTTAGGGTTTGAGATTTTTGGGGTTGCAACGGTTAGCATTTTTAGTATTTAGTTTTAGTTTTGTAAAGAATCCAATTGATTCCGAAGTCGTTGCTCAGGCATGCGCAGATTGGCCTTTGGTTTATTCTTATTATCCTATGTTTTTAAACAAATGCTATGGCTTGGCCTCTTAATCTTAATTGTAACTTGCAAGCTAACAAATATTTAGAATTTAGTACAATTTTTGAATGTTATTATACTTAATCGCTTCAATTATGGAAAAATATACATGCCGTGTTATCACGGGATTTGCTGGAATATAATGAGCCACACTACGCATGCATCTTTGCAATAAAAAGAGATAGTGCATTTTCTTCACTGGCAAATGGCATAGGAAATGCTAATGGATTTTACACCACAAGTTATGAGTCTGTTTACATATTGGGACAATGTGAAGGTGATGTGGGCTCTTCTGACTGTGGAGTGTGTAAAAAATGCTCTTCAGAGAGCTCAGGTTGAATGTGGGAGTTTCACAAGTGCTTTATCAGTTATAGCTATTATTCATCATATACCTCTCCTTCTCCATCAGGTATGATTTTATCTTTTATTCTTTAACTTTCTTTATTTAATTCTGTACCAATAATATTATGATCTTGCTGGATTAGCATTATTCTTGGGACTCATAATTCTACCAGCAAAATGAGGTTTTTGTCTAACTTTGATTTCTTATCTATCTCCCTTTAATATATGTTGTAACAATAAATAATATATGATGTACACGGTTTGCCACTTTGAATAAGATGTTTGTCTAGCTTTGGTTCTAGATTTCATATTAGTAGTCTTAAGGGTGTTTAGATTATATTAAGAGGAAATTAGGCCATGCTTTGCTTTTGAGATTAAAGATTGGAAAATCTGCTTTTGTTGCATATTGATTCACTGTACTAAGGCTGCAACTGCTGGGGTATATGAAGATCTTGTAATGTGTTTGTTCTGATACTATGAAATATTGTACTTGTATTTTAGTCTTTTATAAATTTGTATCGACCCAAGCGACATTTAATTAGTGGTTATTTTGTTTGCCAGAATCTATATTACTTGGGTGATATATGTGGAGTTGAAGATTATGGGTAGGATTAAAGCAAAGGGAAAGAAGCTAGCTGTCACTAACCAAGATGATCCAGGAAGTGCTGAGGAAGAAAAAACCCGTGTACAGAAGAGAAGGGGTAGGCCTCAGAAATTACTTAATGATGACAGAGAGTGAGGACACGAGAAATGATGTCCATTACATTGAGTTTGTCTTTGGACTTGCTGGAGTATGTCATTGGTGATGAAAAGCGGCTAATGCAAGTTCTTTTAAATGTAGTGGGAATGCCCTAAAGTTCTCAGGGTAGCATTTTCATAGCTGCTTTTGTTGTCCAAAATTTTATTTCATTTTGAAACTCATTTTTATTTAGGTGGTGATGGATTACATTTTAATGTTCAAGTGTATGGATTCAAGAATTTGTAATGAAATTATCAATCTTTATGCAATTTTAAAATTTGTTGAAAATAAGTATTTTCAATTTTGCCGGTCAATTTTCAAAAAAAAAAAAATTGTAATATGACCTACGGCAACGTTTTTTAAGCGTTGCCAAAGACCTCTTTCGCAACGTTTAAAAAACGTTGCCAAAAAGGTTTTTGGCAACGTTTAGAAAACGTTGCCAAAGACCTACGGCGTTGCCAAAGACCTACGGCAACGTTTTTTAAAAGTTGCGAAAAAGTTTTTGGCAACGTTTAAAAAACGTTGCCGTAGGTCTTTTTGGCAACGTTTTTTAGTCTTTGGCAACATTTGATAAACGTTGCCATATCTTTCTACTCTACGGCAACACTTCGATTTGCAACACACGTTCAAACGTTGCAAAAGGTCTACGGCAACATTTTTTGAACGTTGCCATAGACTGTTTTTGTTGTAGTGATAGCATTACTTATATTGTTAAGGTCATTTGAAAAATTCCCATTTCCAGATTTCTCAGTAATTTTCTTCCTATTATCCCTTTCGACGACATTATATATGCACGAGCTACGAATTATATACAAATCTTTTCCAATAAGAAACACCCCCAAAATCACATTTCTAATAACAAGCAACAAAAACCCATCTCCAAAAACCCAAAATCAATAATATCAAACAATATATCATCGCAAATATATCAACCTTTTACATCTATGAGTAAAAATCAAAACCCAGAATTGTTATCCTTATCTCTAAAAACATTGGTTTGGGTCTTACATTTATCCTGTCGAAACTCAAATGAAAAAGCCTTGGTTTAATCGTTCCTGCGTCAAAAAATTAATTGATTATGGATATTATGCATATTTTTAGACAGGTACAATTCTATATAATATTGGTGATTGGGAAATTGAAACAAAAGAGAGAACAAAGATTCCTACAACGTTCGACCTGAACCCTTCGCGCATTGATTGTGTGCTTGAAGGTTCTTTTGGTCTGTTTATAAGTTCCTACTGTCGAAGGATGAAGAAGGAAGAAGCCGAATTGTCGGCACCGAGCTACGACCCGAGGCTAGCTGGAGGAGACGTAGAGGTGAGAGGCGGAGGAGGAGCCTGGATGAAATTGAATTGAAATGGAGGGTGGATTTGGGGGAAGATGATTTGGGGGTTTATAATATATGAATATTGGGCTTAGGTTTTTGGGATTTACAATTTGGGCCATTTATTTGGAAAAAACAAAAAACGTTTTTGCAACATTTGATAAACGTTGCGAAAAATAAAACAATCCGTAACTTAAAAAACGTTGCGAAAAGGGTCTATTGCAACATTTTTCTAAAATACGGTGCCAAAACTCATTTATACTAACCAATGGCAACATTTACTTACTAAAATGTTGCCAAAAGACCCTTTTAACAACATTTATCAACAAATATTGCCTTTTTAATGTTGCGAATAGCTCTTTTTGTTGTAGTGACATAGCAGTTATTGCTTGGCTAACTTCTAACTGATTATGTCTCTCCTTCATGTTTTATTAACCAATTTAGTTTTTACATATTTGGTAGGTATTTTAGCTTACTTTTTATATTTGAGATCGCCTATGAGACATTGAGACTTTGCACTTCTTGTTTATTTCTGAGTTAGCTTCATAATTCCTTGTTAATATTTATTGATAACAAGTAGTCTCCGAAATTTGAATCCAATCTTATGTTAGATTAAGGACTCAGTTAAAATATATATATATCAAGCGAGCTTTAAAAGTGGGTTTGTCTAATTTTTGTCAATGGTAAAGGCTTCAAAGATTTCTTTTGTAAATAGGCGAACTTGATTTTGTACTAGATTTCCTTGGTTTGATATACTATTTATTTAAACGAAGTTTGTTAATAACGGTCCTCAAAGTTCGTGCTTAACTTATTATGTTAAGTGGCAAACTTGTGGACTTGGGGGGAAGGGTATGCACTGATCTTTACATGCATTGGTGACTGTGATGTGTTGCTCATATGAAATGACTTCTTCACAATTGCTCTCTTTCTACATTTTCTGATGTGCATCTATTTCCTGGCACGTGAGGCATACATTTAATCTGGGCCTTTTACATGGATGTATCCTTTCGTATTCAATAGTTGAGATTACTTTATTTTTGGATGGTTATGAGTCTATTGAGATTCAATGGCTGGGATTCACTTATAAAAATATATATACTATGCCAGTGTTATTCGATTCTACATTAATCACTTTCCATGCTAGGTATGATTCCATTTTTTTAAGGCCATAGCCATTCCCTAGGCGGCTTTGGATCAGGACCGTGCTTGGGGAACACTAAATTACCTCTTTTTAGGGGTTTGGTGATATCAATGTTGACCGAGATGCACATACACGGACCAATTGCCTCCACTATCCCAATCGATGATCCCTATTGGTGTGTGCTTGCTTTGTCTTCAAGTGGAAATGGAACCTACGATGTTGGTCAAACTCAATGGTTCAGATGTCATCAAGGCATTGGGTTTCATCAGAACATTCAGGTTCTTATTAAACATCCAAGGGCCCCGGTTGAAAACCCATTGTCTGTAAGCCTCACTGCCAAAGAAAAAAGCAAAAGTGTTGTTTCCAGATTTTACTTCAATTTGAACATAGAAATTTGTACGCCATATCCGCCAGAGAACACCCTCGAGTCCATCTCTGTTCAATGCTCGACCGCCAAGGATTTTTCCCAATAAACATCAGGCAAGGCAAGCTACCCCTCCTTATAATGTCTTGCCAGGAATACGATGGAGCGGTTCATCAGATCTGCTTACGCAAAAATTGGCACATGTTTTGGCTTGTTCTGTCAGATTCATGGAACAAGGGTAAGGGTTAAGGTATATGGTTTATTGTGAAAGTAGGGTTTTATCCACTGTGGGTTTTACGGGTTTTTTTTAGGGTTTGAAGTAAAGTGGTCATGCGCATGGGATATATGTTGGATTTGGATGAAAGGGCATCAAGGAGTTCATGTTTGTGAGGTATGAGACACTGCCGACCTACATTAGGGAGTGAGTTAAGACCTCTAAGAAACCGTAGGGTAATGGCCTCTAACCCTAGAAACTTGGAGAGAACATAGTCTTAAATTGGAAGATTTTGCATACTGCATTTCTTTTGATAATTCCTTTTAATTATCGGTATAAGTGTCACAAATATAATTATTGCACTTCATAAAATTCAATTTGCAATTCAGCCTTAAACTTTGTCTGGTATATCTCCAAGCAAACAACAGGTACCTATCATCTTTCTAAACTAGCATTGAGAATTGGACTAAACATGTCCAAAACATCTTGAGTAAAACTTTAGCCTGTCATGGTATGGTAACCTGCAGGAAAATGCATAGCCTTGTGAGCTCAAGTCAGGAGAACATAGCAACAAGAAGAACCTGGATCTTCAATAATAAAACATAACACCTGAAACTCAAACACTAACTCAAGCATTCTGAGCTAAATGCACGAGTTTATGATAACAAAAAGCAGGATCATCAATTTTAGCACACAAGTCATGCAATCATAAGATAAAATTACCACGTAGATATAACAAGAATTAAGAAAGCAAGTGACGAAAATTCAGAACTATCAGTAATGTGATCAGAAGTGACTACTACAATAGACTATATCACATACTAAATTACCATATGAAGGTTTTCTAAACTATTATAGTCAAGGTAGAAAGCATCCTATGGTCCTTACAATGATAATAAAAGTACCGAAATCTCATATTACAATTGTCATAAAAAGATCAATTGCCAGCCATGCCAGAAGTGCCTTGTGGGATGTACTTGTTGCCAGCTTTCGGATTTGCAGGACCACCAGAGAATTCACTAAAAGCCACATTCGACGTTGAGCTGCTGGCACCAGTTGCACCACCTGCGCTCACTTGCAGAGCAAATGAAGACTCCATAGAGTTAACAGATTTTTTCCCCTCACATTCATAAGCCTTAAAACTGGTCACTACTATCTGCAATTGGAGATATAATGCCAAAACAGACATCAAGTATTTACGAGAACATTAAATACAGTAGGTAGATGCAGCAAAAAAGCAGTTGTCCTTGAGAACTGACAAACCTGAATGGGGGAGGCAGCAATTAGCGGACCAGCCACAGAACCACCCAAAACCCTTCCATCATATCCAGACAATGTTACACTTAATCCACCAGTTCTGCTTTTCTGATTACCAACTTCCAACAGCTTAAAGGAACCAGAAAGGGACAAGATATAAAACTGCCCCTGCAGAAGGACATAAGCAATAATCAGGAAAATTTCATACTCAGAGATTCACAAGAACGATGAATGGTTGAATGGATTATAAGTTAGAGCAATATGACTAACGAAGGTAATCAGATAACGATGATTATGGTATACCGTTATCCATATCTGCATGACATCTGAAGTAAAGCATTGTATAACTCCCTACAATTAAATGCATATATCATGTAAGCCCGTTTGCTAGTTTAGCTTAAGCACGCTTGGATGCTGAGGATTGCACTGCATTAAACCAAAGTTTGATTGATCATTGTTTTAAATGAGCTAAAGGCTTGTAAGCCTTGAGCAAACTTGGTGTGTGTGACCTTTATTAAAAGCAGCAAGTTTATTCTACGAGTGCCATTTGTCAAGTCTCATGCTTTGAGCTAAGGAGTAGCATGCCTCCTGGAACAACACTTAGGACGACTACTTGTTCTCTGTTTCTGGAATTTCTTTTATCAAACCTCATTTTCATAGCCTACAAAGTTATTAGTTTTTTTATGTTCAGTTAGAGCTCAACCCTAATAAGTAAAAAAAAAAATTGGATATTTGAGAAACAGACAAGTGACGAGACGGGCATATGCCATGACCTCCTACACCTAAGATCAATAACCCTCAATTGAAATGTTACTTTCCATCACTAGAAGTCTGATTAGAGGAGTTCTACAGCCATAATTATCAGACATGTCCTGGCATCGATCTAGTCATAGTATTGGATCATTGGGTTCATGAATCATCCGGCAATTCATTTCCACGTCGATAATTTAAACAAAAATAATATTTCTTTAATAGAAAACGAGGTATGAATACAACCAAAGTTTAATAGGGAAAGTGTGTCATAAGTTATATTTAGTTCAAGTAAATTTGCATAGTAACTGAATATAAAACATTTAAGTATTCTCGTTATTTTATCACATCAAGCTCGAAAATATATCCAAAGTTTATATATGTAATAGATCTTTCTTTTATCTAAGAAAAATGCCCAACGAGCAACCAGGGCTCTATGCATTGAATGAATGGAAAGCGATTGATCGGGACCATTTAATACAACGGTACAAGCATGATACCAAGGTAAACCCATGGAAAATACCTCTTTATCAAAGAAAATAGACATTACATAACTTTATTGCATTGGAAGAGCTATATTATGAAAGGCCTCAAAAATTAGCAACAGGTCTTGTGTTTGGAACCTACCATTTGTTTTGGAATCAAAATAGGTCAATTAAAAGCTCGACTCGACCAACTAGTCAGTTTCTATAAATCCACAAGGGTTAAATGGTTGTTGACTGGTTCGGGTAGGTTTTGACGGGTGTGCAAACCAATCTAATTCGCTTAATAGGTGATTTAGGAGGTACTAGTCTTGATTATCCATCTAGTCAACATTTAATAACTATGATTACTGTTTCGTTTCCTATACATTTTCTTTTGAAGCAAAAAACTAGAATAGTGTTTGCATAGATATTGACTTGCTCAATTTATTTCAGACTTTTATGCCAGTTGAAAACTAACGATTTATTTTGTTATTATTTCTTTAATAATATGCAGTTACAGTCCTAATTTCGTGCCTCTGTTGGGCACGAAAAAAAACTTTCATCGTAATTAGAGAATCTTAATTATGATTCTTTGAACGGTCATAAATTTAGAGAACCATAAATAATATTCTCTTAGTACATGAGCGGTGGAAAATTTTTATCCGCCACTGGAGGCAAGAGATTAATTCTAATGTTAGTTACTACTTTCTTCGATCATTACAAATTGACTTCTTTAATTTTGATGAAATGTATTAGTGTAGATTATTTAGTTGGTGTATGGTTTATTATGAGTGTAATTTGGTTGCGGAGAATGATTCAAATGAGCTTAAACTTTTATAAAAGATAGTTAATATTGTATTAGAGCAGGATCACGGTAAAAGTCTTGTCGCCAGTCATCCAACAATGGAGCACGTGCCACATTTACATCGGCTGAAAAAAGCCCTTTTCATTTTTGCAAACAATTAATAAGGTAAACTTCACATATCCACCCTAGAAAAGGGGCTTTGATGACCTTTGTACCGATTGGGATGCTAGATATGGGATCCTTTTAGTAGGCTGGACCAACAGAGAGGACAATCTTTAGAAACTATGTATCCCATGCAAGCTAAAATGTTCAAACTAGGAGTATATCAGACAATGCTTTCTCTTGTCTTATCTTCTGCCTGCCCTTATAGTAGAAGGAGCTCAAATAGTAGGATTAGCATTATTCACCCAATAATAAACCACCAAGACCTTCCTTGTTTGGGTTCTCTAAACTAATAAAATGCTCTAATAATGAGAATGATGCCACTAGTTACAAAGCTCCAATTAAGAGGGATAGTTAGGTGCAATGCAATTATCCCTATTTGGGGAGTTGAGGCAAAAAATGGCTTCATGAGCCATTCTACTTGTAATTCACCCACCCCACTCACTTGTTTACTGTAGAGGCTCAAGTATACACTTCCCTGCAATAAGGAATAGTATAGTGGGTTGCAAAACAAGAGTGTCGTCGAAGTTGGCTACTTTTTCCAGAATGCAATCCGCTTTGAGATAGCCGTAGCACTACTGTTAAAAGATGTAGTTCAAGTCATTCCTATTTGAATCGGATCTGTTAAAAAAAAGTTGAGGTATTTCGAAGTGTTTAATAGTACAGACAAAGTCACTGGATATCTTAGAAATTAATTTCGTATTGGACCTTGGGCATTTGAGAGTACGAAATCAAATATATTCATAAAGAAGATATTTTATCTCGTGGTAGTCTGCTCTAGTGCCTCTAGGAAACTTTTGTTATTGGATTGGCCATACAGTTCACATGTTTCTAAGATTAGCATGGATCAATAAAATGATTCTAGTTTGCAGGTTAGGTAGTGTATTGAGGACAAAATTTAAATCAATATATATGATCTCTGTAATGGTTTAAACATCTATATTAAATAGTTAACATGGAATGAAAGATAATAAAGGTGTTGGCTTCAAGTATAGTCACCATATTTTTTTAAAACATGTATCGAGCCACGCAAAAGACCAAGGTTCAAGTCTCGCCACATTAGTTTATAAAATTCTGCGCGTGCATAACTTTTATTAAAAATTGAATTTAGACTACACGCGAGGGATGTTTTAAAGATTATGAATACATGTGACCATTGTCTAGCAAGCGAAGATTTTAGGTTAGGTGACCTATATAAGCGACTAGAGGTAGTAAATTCAAGTTTCACAGCCATCAACAATTATTATGAAAAAAATCTAAAGTGTCAAGTTTTCACACGAGATGCATTGAAATAGTACATAGAGTCCATATCTCTCTAATATCTTAAACTTTTTGACAAAATGGCTAATATTGTTTTGTAATTACTAAGTGCATTTTAAATATTTATTGGTAGGTGAGGCTTATAGCTCGACTATTAGAAAAAACACCTTGTTTCGTTCGGATTGTCGTTAACAATTAAAAAATGTTCACTATTTGTATGTCAACACACCTTAATACTCATTTTAGCTTCTTAAGACTACGTATTATATATGGAAATATATGTAAATAGACACAAATTTTCCATCAAATCTTGAGCACTTCATTAATTTCTGTAAATTTCAGTAACTATTAGCAGATTTCACAATTGAATAGTATAACTGATTTAATTCCAAAATGAGATAATTAATTCCTACGTGTATTTCGACAAATAATCTTTTTTTGACACAAAAAAAAAGACCCTCTAAACATGATAAAAGAAAAGTAATAGCTTAGAAAAAACAGAGAAAAGTGCAAACATTTGATAAAATACATTTGGGTTAAAACAATTGACACCAAAACAAAACATTTGGGCCCCTTTCTCAACTTTGAACAATTCATACATTAGTGGCATTCAGGCATAATCAGGTGCTAATATCTTAACAACACACACTGAGATTATCCTCAGCACCCTACAATTCGATCTATACTCCTTATAAAATTTTATCACATATAATAATAAAATGACTAGATATCTTGTTTCGAAAACCATCAAATTACAAAGTTACTAAGGGAAAAAGAGAAATCGATCTTAAACTTCAAACCTCGTAATTTACAGTTCTGCCAGATGCTGCTGCTTGACAAAGTGTAGCATTTGATATGGCACCACTTGCAGATATGATGCTTATAGCCCTTGAACACTTCTGAGAAAATCCCATGATTTTTGAATACACGTCCTGAAAAACAATGTTTATCAACTGTCAGATACATTGTCATCTGCACGAATGCCAGTTCTAAATCCAGTAAATGCACATCCCAGAAAACAATGTCAAGATCTCCACCATGCAAAAACCCTAACAAACTAGCTTAAAAAGGGGATCAATACAAGTTTTTGATAAAAGAAGCGTACTAATAGAAACAAGGAATCACAAAAATGGAGGCCCAGACGTTCCTTTCAATGATTGATTGTACTAAAGATGCAAAAAACAAAAGGAAACTGAAAGTAAAAAAAGGTGGATGAAACCAGCTCTATTAATATAAATTTTCAGGTGAAATGTTTCTACAAACGAAGGGATTCAATCATCAAGAACAAAATAAAACGTTGTTATTTGAATTTTAGTTGTGTATATAAAAGAAAATTGGCGAAAGAAAACATGGTGATAGGCATGAAATCTAGATAACTATGAAAACAAAGAAAAGGAGCATAACTAATGTACATCCAGATGAATTGAGAAATCTTCCATTTAAAACAGAATTTACTAAAGCAGAGAAACAGGAAGTAGAACTAACTGCTTGGGAGTTTTGGGGTTTGTTATGGAGTTTTTTTAAGTACTAGTTTTGGACGTCTATGAGGAGTTCGATTTTGGATGATTTTCAGTAAAATTACATATATAGCCCCTGTTTAACAACCATTTTTTCTCATTCTTATTCTCATTTTTTTCTCTTTCTTCATTTCAACCACACATTCTATCAATAAAATAATACTACACATAAACCCAAAAATTTTCATTACTTTTTAACCACACATTCTTCCATCAATCACTATTCCAGAATTTATTTTTTCTTCAAAATGAGTGTCAAACAGGGGCATAATCCTTAGTGAAATTTTTAATTTTTAATTTTTGTATTATTTTTTTTACTCATACATATAAGTATATTTTAACTTAAAAATATTTTTTTACTTTTAAGTAAATTTTATAGTTATAAGTTAATTTTATACTAATAAATAATTTATTACATATTTGTGAATTTTTTACTTATAAATAACTTTATTAGTTATTTTTAACTTATAAGTAAATTTTTTTCTTATAAATAATTTTTTAGTGGATATATGTGGTTGGAAGAAAATTTGAAGCGCGGTAAAAAACTACCGATTTGGTGATTTGAAAAATATGTGCAAAATTACGCAACACCAATTTTTGGATTGGTTTTCAAAATACTCAAAATCAGTGCTCTAAAAATTGAAAAATGCTAATATCCCGCCCAAAAGTGATAAAAATTACTGAATAACAAACTCTAAAGTAGGCACTTAGTTGACAGAAGAGCCTAAGTACCTCGCATATTTTAAAAGACAAGCCTAAAAGAGGAAAGAGAGGCTTGTTAAGAGCCAAAAACAAGTACGTTAACCGATTAAATCAAAATCAAATGTTACCGAACACTCTAATTCACAAATATATCATACAAAGGTGGCAACCTCCATTATTTTAGGACGTGAATTACCATCGTCTGATTTGATTTGGGGTGAATAAGGAATAAAAATTCATCAATTCACCAACTTATATTACCACATTTACAGTTCAAAGACAAAGAGACCTCTACAGAATTTGGAGAGAGACATGACCTTCTCAGCTGCCTTTACTGAAGTATATATTTTTAAAGACGAAGGCAGAAATAGTTTAGTCTTTAAGTTGATACCACATATTTGAAAGAACTCTTCAAAATGCTTACATTAAAGTGCAACAATATTTTAGTTTTTTTCCATTAATATAAAAATACATAATTTATTTATAATAGTATATTAATTGATTTTCCATTGCAACAACGAATAAGAAAATAAATGTTGAATGCTAACCTCTCCTGGCTTCACTTTGATCATATTCGTAGTAAATCCAACAGCATTTGATCCTGCAAGCAAAAAACTCAGTCGAAATTATGTGTTTGGGGAATAATTAGAACAATGGTGTAAATTAGGGATGTTCACAGTGATGTTGGACCGGAAATATGCCTAACAGAAGAATATGAAAAACAAAAAACTTGAATATCAGAAATAAAAGTAAAAAATAAAAACAAATTAATTAAACCTAGATAAGGTCCAAACAACTAATATAAAAAGAATCTACACATATTACGACTACGAATAAATATACATAAGTATAGATTAGGCAGTGGTTACTCGGACTATTCTCTTTCTGCTTCTTGCTTGAACCAGGTGGTCTGCGTCTGGTTTTCCTGGAAGAGTTAGGCATGGCCGATCCACCTGAGGCCATCTTCGATAGTGGAGCAGAGGCAAAGGAAGGTGGCGCAGCTGCCACCTGAGTAGCGGAAGCATCAAATTCCAGCAGCGGTGTTGAGAAGTTTGCAGGTTTCAGGGCGGACGATAGAGCTGCTGCCATGCCATTTGAGCTGTACTCTCTGGGCTGCCCCTTTTTATGATTGTGCTCACCACTGTTGATGTTCGCAAAATTATTAAATATGACGCTTCCTGGGTGTGTGCTTGTGTACAATGGCAGGGATGTGTCGATGGGCCTGTACACAATGGCATCACCGATGGCATCGTATACCGGACGGAATCGCTTAATCAGTGGAAAAGTTGGATCTGCCAAAGTGTGGATAGAGGAAGGATTGTTTAGGGAGGCAGCGGTAGTGGTGGGTGACACCATAATTTTTGGGTTACTCAATAACGCTGGTTCTTCTGAAGTACCCGACATTTTCCTGCAAGAATTCCTTACAAAATAAAGTAAAAAATATATTAATGAACAAAATAAACTGGCTTCAATAAATTCTTAAACCCTAATTAAGAACTACATTTTCAAAATTTTCGAATTCTATCTTCACATACCAAAACTTTAAAAACTGAAGATTTTTGTTTTGAAAAACCTAATATTTAATAACCAGAAAAAAAAATGAAAAAGATTATAGAGCAAAAAAGGTAAAATCAACACCTCATTAGAAATTGTTTTAAAAAAAATCTGAAATTTATAAAACCTAGGGCTAATAAAATATCCAGGAAATTGGAAAGCAAAAATAAGAAAATTGCAGAAAAATAGAAAAAAAATAAAAATAAAAACAAACCTAGAAACGATACTAAAATTTCTCTGAACCAAGCAGATCAAACTTAAAACAATTTACTTTAATAAACAGGTTTCTTACTCTAAAGTTGAATGAAATCGGTGCATAATCCAGCTCAGATTCCATTATTGAGGTTGGTAAGCGCTTATGTATGCATTAACTATGCAATAACCGTTACAGATAGATTTTAATTGCCTTCTGTGTAAGTATACAATATTACTATTATGTTTTTTCCTTGTCTAATGAGAGTGTTTATTGACCTACCATTAGCAAGTCGGTTAAGGAGATTAATTATTGGCCAATCAATGCACTGAACTCATGAATCACCATGCCAAAGAGAGGGAAAAATAATTTTATTTCTCACAATTTATTTTGTTTATTAGTTTTATTTTCAGTTTTGATATATGTCATATAATGTAGTATATTGTCCTTAGTTGGACCCTTCTTTATTTATGCGTTTGTGCCTGGGAGTATACTTCAACTTTGTTAGTAGGTTCTGTTATTTAAATTTGAGTGGAATCAAAACTTAGTCATAATTATATTTATTGTTGGAAATAACATAACAATGGGGAGAAAATGAATGAAGATGGAAACACCAAAAAATGGAATCACTACAACAAAAATAATCATTTGCAACATTAAAAAGGGCAACATTTTTGGCAACATTTTAGTAGGTGAATGTTGTCATTGGTATTAATAAACAAGTTTTGTCAACGTTTTTTACAAAAATGTTGCGGTAGACACCTTTACCAACTTTTATTGAGTGTTGCGAAATGTTTTATTTTTAGTAACGTTTATCAAACATTGCGAAAGATAAGAACGTTGTGAAAAGTATCACATTTAGCAACATTATCAAACGTTGCGAAATGTAAGACTTTTCGCAACATTTGATGAACGTTGCTAAAAGTCACTTTTCCCTAAACGTTACCAAAAGTGTCAAAACTTTGTTAAAAATTAAAAGCCTTAATTTTTCCTCCTCCTCTCGTTTTCGCCTCACTCTTCTATTGTTGCTTCCCCACACTCATACACACAAACTCACTGCTTTCCCCTTGTCTCTGCTCGACGTCGCGACTGGTTCGCCTCCAACTTCAATGGGACCGACGACTAGGCCACGACCTCATTTCCTTAGGCGACTTCTTCTCTCCTTCTTCCTTTCCCTTCACTCTTTCACAAATCACAACGAACCGGCCCTTTTTTCAACCCTAATCACGCAAGTCGCGACGCCGCGAGGAGTCATGAGTCCTCCGCCAGTCGCCACCTCAAAGTTAACTCCCAATAATTCCTCGCTCATCATACTCAATTCCGATCCGAGTTAACTTGTTTGTTACTGTCTTCGCAAACTGATTTTTGTTCTTGGTACTGCTTCCCCAACCTATTTACATATTTGTTTTGGTCATTTGATTTGACTAATTTTCTTGTTCATTTAGCTTCTTGAATTTGAATTAACTGGGTTTTTTCAATTTGATCGAATGGTGGTATTTATATAATTGAAACTGTGCAAGACTTTTTGCTTGATCAAAGATTTGACGATCTTTTAGTCTGCGGTTTGAATTGATTAGGGATTTGGGAGGAAAGATGAGCGAGGTTTATGAAATACTGTACTGTGAGCTGTTTGTAAATTTGTCAAGAAAATGTGCTGCTTCCCTTATGAGAAGTAATTGGCACTTTACTTGTGATATTTGTAGAGGACTAGCATTTACATCTATCATTGTAATATTTATAATAGAGAGAGGACATGAGCGCAAGGGAACTGTGTCTATTATCCCCCTTCTTCTGGCTGGTATAGTCAGCATTTTTGTATTGGAGGAAAGTATTATATTCCTTCAGGCTATTTAGACATTAACTATGCAACATTGTAAAATTCTAAAGCAAGAAATTGATAGTCAAGTAGAGTTGGGTTCTGGAAATACATGGTAGCTATAATTTAATTAAGATGAGTCACCTGAATGAGAGTGCCCATCCCCCTTTTTTTGTGGTTGGAAGGATTACAACAACAATATAAGTCCATTACCAATAAAAATGGAGTCAGCTGAAGAATGCTCGTTTGCCCTCTGTAATATCTAGCGCTAGCTCTACATGAAGTTCATATTATATACAAATCTTTTGCTATAGTATCATGTCTAGTTAATTTTGGTATTACTTTTTCCTCATCTAAAATGTTTGAAAGGGACCACACTGTGACAAGTTCTATTGGAATCACATTGTTCTTGTGGATACATGCTTCCTTTACTTATTTTTGATGGGTATAATCTCCATCCCCATTCTTTATTTATACATTCTAATATGGTGCACATCATTTGTAATATCCTCATTTGTGCTATGTTTATTTTGTGGACTTTTTGTCACTTTCAATCTGCACTCGAAGATTAAGTAATTTTAGATCAATAGGTTACAAGTAATTTTACTGCCTCCTATGTACACACATTCCACATATTGGCTTTGGGCTGCAGGTTTGTTGCTTTTTTTGTTACATGTGTTCCTCAATTTATTCGTGTTGACCTTAAAAGAAACTGATGCCTTTTGAGCTAAGGATTTCCCTTTTCATTTTCACCTTTGAATCCTGTGCTGTAGCATCACTCTCCGGATGATTTTGAGGCCTTCTCCAGAACGTGGAGATGTCGACTACCAATTTGGAGTAACTGGGATTGAATACAGATGCTGCTTTATAGACTGGGGACTTCTGTTTATCATGGCATATCATTAACATCATTAATGAATTTGAATGTTCATTTCATTTATTGAACTTTGCATCTGATTATGATAAAAAATTTCAAGGAGAAAGGCTGAAGCTATTTTATAATCCAGCTGCAGGCAAACTTGTTCCTAATGAAGATTACGGAATTGCTTTTAATGGTAATCTCTCACATGCCTCTATTCAGAACTTTATGTATTGCCTCGCATTTAGATTAGGATTGGAGTTGCCTTGAAAATTCATCGAGTACTGTCTTAAGATGGAAACTCAATTCATTGACTTGCAGGAGGTTTCAACCAGCCCATCATGTGTGGTGGTAAGCCGAGGGAAAGCTCATCCTCCTATTTACACAATCCAAATTTGTATCCCCAAACATGGTATCCTCATAACCAAATTTTTATATCTATTTTACTCTATATAAATTCGTTTCCGATGGCTATGAAATTTTACCATTTGGCAGCTGTAAGCTTGATATTCTCATTCACAAATGGTATGGATTGGGATGGTCCATATAGATTGCAATTTCAAGTTCCAAGAACTTAGCGAAATAAAACAATTGATTTCTTCACCGCTGTAGGTAACGAAATGTTTTTTCTTCTTATTTTTCGGGCACTTCTTCAATAGAAAAACTTTCATCTCTGGTTTCAGAGTCTTGCACAGGAGTTGAGTAAAGAAGGTACATGTGAAAGAGCTATTTTCCCAGACACTAGTATCATCGCCACAAGATGTGCCATAATCGGTAACTTATCAGTCGAATGAGTATGTGGATTTGATATTTACTTTTATCAGTTAATACTATAAATCATTACATCTAATGTAATTCTTATGCGAATGCAGGGTGACCGCTGCAATCTTGATCTTGTACCTGGATGAACCGATCCCAGCTCACCCATGTATAATCCCCTAGCCAATGTGGATGATGGCTCGTGCCCTCCTTGCTGATATATTTTGTTCCTATAATTTGCAAATGGTTCTCTGTGAAAAAGCTGTTAGTTTGTAGAATTAAAAGCTTAGGGCTTGTGGTAGTCCTTTTTTTTGGAAAATGTATTGGATTTTTAGGTGCTTCACAATTTTGGATTTGAATTTTATATGGATATTGTTACATTTTGGAGTTCAATTAATGATGATTGTTGGAGTTATTTGATATTGTTATCTTTGATCTTGTTTTGTGGTTGATTTATGTAAATCATTGTACAAGTAAAAAAAAAAAAATGACCTACAGCAACTGTCAAAAAATGTTGCAAAATATAAAGATATAACAATAGACAACAGGCAAAAACGTTGCAAAAAGGTATTCGCAACACTCGAAAAACGTTGCAAAAAGGTATTCGCAGCACTCCAAAAACGTTGTAAAAAGCTTTTTGCAACACTAAAAAAATGTTGCAAAAGGTTATTAGCAACGTTTAAAAAATGTTGCCTAAACTCTTTTGCAACGTTCAATAAACGTTGCCGTATCCTTTCACTCTACAGCAACATTGAGCTTTGCAACATACGTCTGAACGCTGCAAAAGGCTTTAGGCAACGTTTTTTGAACGTTGCAAAAACCATTTTTGGTGTAGTGGTTCGATGAATTTGGAATAAAATGGATATCTTGTATTAATTGATTGTTTGGAAATAGAATACTAACTCATATATATAGTATTACAATCATTCGCCATGAAATCAAACCATCCATTCATGAAAAGTTCTGAACTTTTCAAGAAAAGGTTAGAAGGAAAAAACATTAGGAAATCAGCCTAACGGCTACTTTCCAAAGCCACACGATCGCATGGCTCAAGTGATTTTCCGTAGAGTGGGCAATCAGGGGCTCATGCAACCACAGGGCCCATAAGCCCCATGCGATCACATGGGCTTCTTCTATGCCTCATTGATTTCCACTTTCCATAATTCATTCCATTCATCCACATGTAAGTCCAATGATTGATGTATTAATTTTGAACAATAGATTACAACATCTAATTATCTAGATTTGTTCAAGATCGTTAGATTCCATACTAGAGAAATAAATGTAAACATTGAAGATAGAAAACAAAGTCTGAGAAGCTAAAAAACATTTTCAGCAATGCCACAAGAAGTTGTTAAAAGGCACCAAACAAAGCCACCAAGTGCAGGTTGACACAATGCGCAAAAAAAACAAAAAAACAAAAAATAAATAAAAAAATCTGTTGGATTTTGGGGCTCCAATCAATGACTTCCGGGCTCAGCTAACCAATTAAACGACCACCACAATCAACCACAAACCGGCACCTTCCCAAACCCGAATTCGGTTGCTCCAGATTTCAGCCCACAAAGGACTGGATGAAAAGATTACAGCCACAGGAAGAGCCACTAAGGCTAGGCAGAGAAGAAGAACAAATGGGTCTCTCAAGCACAAAGCTCAAATTGCACAAAGCAATAGGCAAAACCGATTTTCTGTCTTCACTCACAAAACGGGACGGCTTCAACTCTTTTTCCACACAATACACGGCTGCTACAAAATCTTTCACACACTAAGAATGATTAGCAACTTACATTAAATAGGTTAAAGGTAGGTTTAGGGTTTAGGCTTTTAGGTCAAACAAACAGGGCCCAATAACAAAGAGATAAGTGGGTTAAAACCTTAAAGCCATCCAAGTCGTTCGGGTTTGGCCATGAGCAACACTAATACAATTAGGCTACTTCGAATGGTCCAAGTGGGTTACGTGATTCGATTGGTCCGATTGTGGTGTCATCATATCATTTCAATCATCGGCCGAGGCCTATGAAATATTATCCAACTAAAATACCGATTTAACATCATAGCCCGGATTTATTGAGTATCAAAACCCAACAAATCTCCACCTTGATCCCAATAAATCTGCAAGTAGACAAAATACACAGTTTACACTTGCACAATCAAGGTAACCAATAAAATTGGCATCACAGACCTTACCTCGTATCTCCACCTGAAACACATACCATACTTGTTCCATATACTCACTAGGGCTAAGGTCACGAACACCCAAGTAGAAACAAATAAGCACAGCAATCAATCAAGAGCAAATAAAACATGCGACGGAGATATCACACAGGATAACACAGAGATCTTATCACACCCGTTCACACAGAACAACAGATTAACAAGTTAATCAACAGGCCAACACATACGCAACAAATGCATAAATGACCTCACACAGATCTCACCACACTTATCCTATCCCATTCCGTGTTGCTCACTCACCTCGAGAACACACATCTCACCTCATCGCCCACCATGCTCACTAGACTAATCACTCAAACAAACAAACAAACATGTCTAACTAGTAAGTCTCTATAGATCCTAAGTTCTCGGGATAATCCTCTATCAACACATCACTTCTCCAACCTACGTGGATAATGGGTCTCCACCTAACAGAAGTGATAGAAGTGCCTCACTCACACTCCACCTGATCAGGGTCTCTTCCAGATAAAGGATTCTAACATTTGATCACATCTCCACCGTGATCCAAATGCCACACTCCACATCCCACAGTACAACCAATGTACCCCTAGGCATCTATACTCCACCTTACCAAAAGACATACACACACACACTGCCAAATGCATCACAAACCCACTATGCATGCAAACACAGTACACCAAGTAATAAGATCACTCCAAATCATGTCAATGCACATATCAAACACATTGAGATGCAACATATAGCCATGCAGCGGAAACGAGCAATCACACACATGCAGAAAGGATTACACACATATGCAAATGCAGTAACTAAGGTTACACTCAGTAAACCTCACTAGGGTCATCACTCGACCCTATAAGCAAATTCGCATCACCTCTCAACTTACTCTTCTTCTTGGGACAATCCCTAATGAAGTGTCCAGACTTACCACAACTGTAACACCGTCTACCACCAGACTTGTCCCAACCCTTGCTCTTCTTCTTATCACCCTCATCACTCGAGTCACTACTCGAATCACTGTTATCTTGAGCTCTACCTAAACTCATTTGCTTAAACTTCATTCTACTCCTCATCATATGCAATTCACCATTTCTCTTATCTTCCTTTTTAGCTTTAATCTCCATTTCCTTACTCCTAAGGGAATCTATGACAATTTCAGGGGTTAAGGTGTCCCTACCATACTTAATAGCATTTTTAACTTCATGATAAGTATCAGGTATAGCATTCAACAAAATAATAGCCTTATAGGTTTCAGACACCGACTCTCCACAGTTAACAATATCTTGAACAAGTTTGTTAAACACATCCAAATTGTCATCCAAATCTTTTGAAGAATCCATTTTAAAGCTAAAAAATCTTTCAAGCAAGTACAACTTGTTAGGAGTGGATTTAAGCAAATATAAATTATCCAACTTTTTCCAAAGTTCTTTGGTAGAATCAAGTTTTCCAACTTTTCTCAAAACAGTGTCAGACATGTGTAAAATAATTGAAGTATATGCAAGTTCATCATATTCTTCTTTTTGTGCATCTGTAAAATTTTCCGAAAATTTGCCATCAATGGCCTTTGAAACCTTTTGTTGAACCAAAATACCCTTCATCTTTTGTTGCCAAATTGAAAAATCACCTTTCCCATTGAAAATCCCAATTTCGAAATGTGAAGACATTTTGAAAAAACAGAACAACAAAAAATGCACAAGTAGGTCACACAAAGTAAACCTAAGGCAACAATATACACCGTTCTAGATTCCCAGGGTTTCGTGAGACTCAAAATCTCAGATCAAGGGAACGTTCGAATGGGTCAAGTCCAAGGTGTTCTAACAGGATAATCAATGCAACACGAAGGTATGTCAACAAAATTCAAATTTCCACGCAAAGAAATCTCACACAGAGACAAAACAACAGTTCCAGCACAAAAGCAATTACCAACTTGCAGTTAAATTCAATACTTCAAATAGAGCAATTAATTCCTAAACTTCTAGCACAAGCAATGGTTACCCCTTCACGGTAACCCCAATCCTAATGTCACCCCACACGATGACGCGCTAATGCCGGAATTAAACGGGATAAGCCAATTTACCAGAGCGGACCTATCTGAGTCCGTAAATTACGAGGAATATAAATTTTAAACAATTTAGGGCCACCACTATTCGCCCTAATGTTTTCAGCAACTGCAGTAATCAACCGAGCTAAAATGGACTTACGAGCACAGGGGCAAATCCGTCCAACTTTTCCTGCGTAACCTGAAACACTAAACCAAAAATATCAGCACGTTCACAAAATTGAAATAAAGAAACTGCCTGAAGAAACCACTTTCAGAAGACCGCCCACGCGCCCTCACGCGCGGCGCCGGAGATCCCACACGTCGCCGCCGGCCGCCGTCACCACCACGCGCCGGTGGCCCAGAAGCTCCTCCACCTGCACGTTCCAAATCCGGTCTCCGTTTGTCCAAATTCCTCCTGGAATGGCCGGAAATCGAGATTGCAGGTCCGGTTTTCGCACCAAAATCTGGACAGATTTTTCAACTGCTTCCTGGTCGATTTCTGCTGCGTTTTCTACTGGATTTTGAAGCCCAATACACCACCAACCAGCTCTGATACCAAATGTTGGATTTTGGGGCTCCAATCAATGACTTCCGGGCTCAGCTAACCAATTAAACGACCACCACAATCAACCACAAACCGGCACCTTCCCAAACCCGAACTCAGTTGCTCCAGATTTCAGCCCACAAAGGACTGGATGAAAAGATTACAGCCACAGGAAGAGCCACTAAGGCTAGGCAGAGAAGAAGAACAAATGGGTCTCTCAAGCACAAAGCTCAAATTGCACAAAGCAATAGGCAAAACCGGTTTTCTGTCTTCACTCACAAAACGGGACGGCTTCAACTCTTTTTCCACACAATACACGGCTGCTCCAAAATCTTTCACACACTAAGAATGATTAGCAACTTACATTAAATAGGTTAAAGATAGGTTTAGGGTTTAGGCTTTTAGGTCAAACAAACAGGGTCCAATAACAAAGGGATAAGTGGGTTAAAACCTTAAAGCCATCCAAGTCGTTCGGGTTGGGCCATGAGCAACACTAATACAATTAGGCTACTTCGAATGGTCCAAGTGGGTTACGTGATTCGATTGGTCCAATTGTGGTGTCATCATATCATTTCAATCATCGGCCGAGGCCTATGAAATATTATCCAACTAAAATACCGATTTAACATCATAGCCCGGATTTATTGAGTATCAAAACCCAACAAAATCAGCAAAGATATTGATGAAGAAGGTGAATTATCTCATGTTCTACATTTAGTAGTTGGCGATTTAGCTGAAATAAATATTGAGAAGATATAAGATTTGCATGACCTATTATCAGTAAGCTGCATACTGCACACAATTTTACATCTTATAGCACACCAGATTTTCCTTCTCCAATTGTTAGCATAACAACTGTGTTGACATTGTCTGTAAATTGTCAATTTCGTGGAGCAAAGGAATTTGTGTCCAAAGCCAAATGCTTTTTTCGCTTGATGGAACAATTTGTAACGATAAATGATACACCAAATGAAATGTATGATTGATTGTTTATCTCTTCAACTCCAGAATCTTTGTACTTCAGGCAACCTGTTAGATTTTACAATAGAAATTTCTCTTTTAATCAGTTGGTAATAAATGTGATAAAAAATACTGTAAAAATCATTTCCAAGTTCAAGGACAAGTATATCATTGTTTAAATGAACTGATTCTCTTGGTTTATAAGCCAATGTATTTAAAATTATATTTAAATCTGGAAAATCATAACAATTAAATGTTAATTGGGATTTGATCAAAGGGCATATATACTTCCATCTTTGCTCATTCTTGCACTAAACATAAGGTGCTTTACTATTTTGGTTACAATGACGTCTCCAATACCCTCTATAATTCCTATATGGGGACAATGGTTGGCACCAAGGTAGTGAAAGTTAACAAACAATAGACAAGCGAGTATTATTGTACAATTAAAGATTCACTATATCGAAATACAGTTAATTCTATTCACCAGCTCCATAATTAGACAAGTGGATTTTGTTATTCTGATTTTTCTTGACAATTTATTTTTGTATTTCAATTTTGTAAGTGTTATTTAGCATTAATTTTTTTTCTTTGATAGGAATGCCAAAAAAAAAAAAAAATGTTGTGATTACTAGGTGAGACCTTTTGATAGTCGATAGATCATTACATGTCGCCCATCTTTTGCAGCAATATTTTGTTGACATACGTGCTAATATGCCTCGGTACTAATATATTCTATTGGTGGTTGTTAGAAATCGAACAAGGATTATGTATTCTCTTATACCTTGTTGAGGCAAAATGAGGTTATACGGCACAATATGAAGTATTGATCGCAACAACAAGAACACAAGAAATAAAAATTTAATATGGCAGAAGAATTGAAGATTTTATTCACTAATAATGGAGAAAGAAAAAATTACAATATTATTGTGTGTCTCACAATTAATGAAAACTGGAATGCTCTAATACCAGTTTGTTGTAAAAGGATAGGAGATTGTATCCACAATATGAATTAAAGATCTCAGAAGCACGAGAACAAAATAATTTGCAGAGAATGTGGATTATATTAGAATATGGAGAAAGAACATAAAAATTACGTGTTTATGATTTGTTTAACTTTTTCTAACTTCATCTAAAATATGAAGAGCCAACTATATATAGGGTATAAATAGGGGATGTCCAAACCTTTATACTAAAGTTTTAGTTAAAGAAGAATGCCAAAAATGGAGTCCAAAATGAAAAAGAAGACGAAAAACCAAAAAAACGTGATTTGGCGTTGTCTCACTAAACTAGCTTTACGCTGGTGGTGCCTAGGCACCCGTCCTTGTCCCAATTATCTTCGAAGGATTTTTTTTCTTCATTGCAAAGTCCTCTTCAAGTCCAACACAAATTTCTACTCCTAATGAACTTTCAAATAGAACTTCAATTTAGAAATTGTCAAGTAAACTTGATTAGGATTCAACAATACATTCCAAATAGAATTCTTCGTAATGTGCACTTTAATTAGAACTATCAATTATGTTCAACAAAAAATTCGGATTAAACCCAAATTCTAACAATCTCTACCTTGACATGAATTCCACTACATTGAACAAAATTTCAAAAATTGTCCAACTGCAATGAATAAACTTGAACTCTTCAATGAAAAACACAAACGAACTTTTCCATCAACAATTCCAAGTAGAAATATTCTCCACCTCTACTACCCCAACTAGAGGGTAAAAGTGATCTAATGATCACCAAACAAGGCTGAAACAAGCCCTATAACAGAATCACAATTGAATGAATTAAAAGAAGGATCTTTGTTTGAATCAACACCTTAACCGCATTCAAATAATCAAAAAAATCAGTAGAATTATGGGTCTATTTCTAGTAACTGTATACGATAAAACCATAAATTATGGTGGTAAGATGGATTTACCTATTTATTCAAAATTCAACTGAGATGTATTCTTAAAAGAAGACACTAAATTAGACTCCAACGGTACATAAATCAACTCTAAATCCACTTGAGTTCTTAAATATGCTGATTACTCGAAAATTTTGCATCAGCCTACAAGATATATAAATGGGATTTTCTATGTCCCATTAGCACAACACATAATCCTTTAATAACTTTCAGAGCTCCACCTTCGATGGTGTACATGTAACCTTTTGAATTAAGAGTATATAAGGAGGTGAGATTTCCATTTAGATCTGCAACGTGTCTCACTGCATCAAGTATTCTAACCATTCCATCAAATATCTTTATTCTGACCGGACCAATACCAGCTATCTGAAAAGGTATGTTATTATCTATAATCACAATACCTTTTGAAATTTTTTCATATGTTGAAAACAATTCTTGATTGGGTGACATATGAAAGTGTAGACTGTATCCAAAATTCAAGGCTCATAAGGTTTGGAGTTGTAGTCAGACATAAGTAGAAACTCTCCATCATTGCTAAGATTTTCTGCAATGCTTGTTTCTCCTGAAGTTTCTAATTGTTGATTTGTAGTTTACTTTGACTTATTTTACAACTTATAACAATCATTTACCAAGTGCCATTTTTTCTTACAATAATTACAAAATTTAAAGTTAGATTTTGACTTACCCCTGGAACGATCACCATGAACAATGAGACCATCTTCATAATCCCCAGATGCTACAAATTGCTTTGTCTTCTCCTTTGAATATAAAGCATCGTAGACTTCTTCGACGGTGAAAGTATCACGACTATATAGAATCGTATCTCTGAAAGACATGTATGAAGCGGATAATGAACATAACAAAATCAATTCCAAGTCTCATTATATTTGACCTCCAAGGTCTCCTAATCAGGGACGATTTCTTTAAAAGAAACTAGGTTATCCTCAAGAGATGTATCTTCTATTATACGATGAGAATATAGATGTTACTTCATATGAAATTTGCTAGTATGACTCTCTGTCATGTATAATTGTTCCAATTTTAACCATAATATAGTGGCTGACTTCTCCTAAAAAGCGTCCTAAAGAATATATTTGAAAGATGAAGATATATTTGAGATAGGGCCCTCCGTTGTTTTTCCTCCATAGTCCAAGTTGTAGGCATCTTGTCAAGTCTCAGCAACGCATCGTCCAAATCCATTTGAATGAGTATTGCTCGCATATTTACCTCACAAAGAGAATATTGTATTGCGTTCTAATAGCGAAATATCGTACTTCATTATTGTTATCATGAAAAACCTTGATTTTCCAAAGAATTCCAACACTAAGAGCTCTAATACCAATTGTTATGAAAACTAGAATGCTCCAATACCAATTTATTGTGAAAATGATAAGATATAACAGCCATAATGTGAAGTAAAAATCACAAGAATACCTGAATTAAATAATTTGAGAAGAATGAAGATTTTATTATAATATGAAGAAAGAATACAAAGTTATGTGTTTCTGATTTGTCTTATCCTTTCCTAACTTCTTATAAAATAGAATAAAGAGCCAACTATATATAAGGTACAAATAGGGGACTTCCAAACCTTTATAGTAGAGTTGTAGTTGAAGTAGAATGTCAAAAATGGAGTCAAAAATGGAAAAAGAGACCAAAAACCAGAAAAAAGGTGTTGTAGCGCCGAGGCACCATTCTCCTAGAGTCCAGTGCCATCTTGCTGAACCAGCTTTATGCTGGTGGCACCTAGGCGCGGGTCACGGAGGCTAGGTGCACATCTCCGTCCCAATTATCTTCCAATGATGTTTTTCTTCATTCCAAAGTCCTCTTCAAGTCCAACACAAATTCTTACTCTCAATGGGCTTCCAAATAGAACTTCAATTTCGAATTTACCAAGTAAACTTGATTAGGATTCAATAATGGCATTCTAAATAGAAATCTTCTTAATGTACACTTCAATTAGAACTCCGAATTATCTTCAACAAAGAATTTGGGTCACACCCTAATTTTAATATCACAATAATTCTAATCTCAGTAATAATGAGGTAAAACCATGAATATGAAGAGAAGCTAACTATATATAGGGGTATATGTCAAACCCTAATAATAGCCCTAAAAATAAGTCAAAAAAATACGTGGAATAAACAAAATAAAGAAAATCCAAAATAGTATGATGCTTATGCGCCAGGTGCTTTGCTCGAACACCGATGAGCAATAGGTGGGCAAGAACTTCTTGTTGAAAATTTCATGTTTGAGCATCTAGCTAGGGATAAGTTAGCTCCGCCACTCCCTTTTTTCTCCGTGACCTTTTTTAGACGTTTTCAAAGCCCAATACACTAAACCACACAAAATCCAGATGAATTTCAGTTACAAACCCAACAACCTCCACCTTGACACAAATTTTACTACAACAAATGAAACTCCAAAATTTCTCCACATGGAGCAAAAACTCAACTACAAAGAATGAGCTGAACTTTTCAATAAGAAATAAACAATATTCTCTAATGAATATCAAACTAGGATAAATGAATCCAAGTACTATTATGTAGAATTACCTTGGGTTTCAAAAAAATCACTAATGATTTAAAATTTACGAAATAGAGCCGAAATACACCTTAAAATAGAATCAACACTAAATGCTTTGGTAGAAGGCCCCTTGCTAGACTAAGCACCTTCAAATACACTTAAAACATGAGAGAGAAAATCAGCTTCCCATACCTTTCTCCAATGGGTTTGTCCCTAGAATTAAATGCGATGGCATCGTAGGGAATGGTGGTAAAGCGACAATACCCATATCCTCTTAACTCGATTAAGCTATCTTTTTCAACAAGAACCCAAAACATAGTCCCAATGGTACTGTACCAAAATAAAAATCCACCACGGTACTAAACTTTTGTTGATTTTTTTTCAACGATTCTGCACGACCTTGCAAGATATATAACTGAACCTTTTTTTCATCCCTCCAATACAACCCACACACCTTTGCAAACCTTTAAAACTCTAACTCCACCAATGAACTCATAGATTTTTAAATCAGGAGCAACTAATGAGATGAGGTTTTTCTTCAAATCTGAAATGCATCGAACGTGATCAAGTGTTCTAAATGTCCCAACCAATAATTTAATTCTGACTCTAGCAATACTAGTTACCAGATAAGGTGTGTACTTTCCCATGACCATAACACCTTTCAAAGCCATTTCATAAGTTGGAAACAAATCCTGATTAGGACACATATGAAAAACACAAGTTGAATCCAGAATTCAATCCTTGTCGATTTAGATTCCCCATTGGAAATAGCTAAAAGATCCCCATCACTCAACTAGTCCTCAGCAATATCAGCTCCACCTGAAGTATCTAATTGCCTTCCCTTCTGATTTGCAACCATCTTATCTTTATTCTGCAACTTGTGGCAATCCTTCTTGATGTGTACTTTCTTTTTGTAATAAAAACAAACTTGACTACTCCCCTTTCATAATCACCATGAACAACAAGACATTTTCCATCTCTAGCCTCAGATCCAACCAGACTTCATCTTCACTTTTGAAAACAAATCATCATACACATTTTCAACAGTAAGAGTACCACGATTGTACAAAGTAATGTCCCTAAATGATGTAAACTAAGCGGGCAATTGAAATAAAAGAATTAAGGCTAAATCTTCTTTATCATACTTTACCTCTAAAGTCTCCAAATCAACGATGATTGCTTTAAAATAGCTAGGTGATCTTCCAAATATCCGCCTTCTATCATGCGATGAGAATACAAAAGCTACTTCACGTGCATTTACTGGTTAGACTCTTAGTCATGCACAATTGCTCCAACTTCAATTATAATGTAGTTGTAGTTTTCTCCTTCAAAATGTCCTGAAGAATATTATTTTAGAGATGAAGATGAATTTGTGAAAGGGTCTTTTGATCTTATGTTGTTTCTCCTATGTCGTCTAAGCTGTGGGTATCTTGTCAAATTCCAACAAAGTATCATCTAAGTCCATTTGAGTGAATACTACTCATATCTTCACCTACCAGAACAAGAATCTTATGCTGCTATTCAAAAGCATAATGTAATACTTTATTGTTGCCATCAAGAACAAAGAAACCTCGAATAAATCAAACCAAAATTCTGATACCACTTGTTACAAACCGAACAAGGATTATATATGCTCTGATACTACTTGTTGGGTCGAAACAAGGTTTATAGCACGATGTGATGTATTGATTGGAACAACTAGAACACAAGAAATAAGAATTTGATTAGACAGGGGAATTTGAGATTTAATTCAGGGGAAATTAAAACAATATTGTGTATCTCACAGTAATAATAATATCAGTAATAATAAGGTACAACTTTGTTCTAGCAATAAAGAGAAGCCAACTATATACAGGGGTACATGTCAAACCATAATAATAGTCCTAAAGATGGGAACTTGATAAAAAAATGAGTGAAATAAACAAAATAGAAGCTCGAGCGCTGAAAATTTTGTCTCGCCGAACAAGAGTCCACTAGCGAAGACTAGTGCTGTCAATCCCCTTTCCTTCATCGACCCTGTTTATACGTTTTCAAGACCAATGCACCAAACCACGCAAAACCCTAGATAAATTTGGGTTATAAACCTAATAGTGGTCATAAAAAGGGTACATATATGCTATTGTATTACTTCAGAATATGGTAAACAGACATCTATTGACAATCCAAATTGGCCTGAAATCATGCAAGAATTGTCTAAGTTATGAGTTCAACCCTAAACTCACCTAGAGGAGGTGAATAATGTGGAATTAAAATTACTAGTTAAAAGTAACACATGATTTGTTGATATAAAAAATCGTTTAAATGATTAAAAACTCTGGGACCAAGGTAGTAACTTCCACTATAGACAATAAGAACTTACATCAAGATTCAGCCTAGAAAACCGCTATACTTGCTCATCTAATTCCTATAATTTCCAAGACCCACATGCTTCACTCACACCTGGTTCCGATCTTGTGTAATTGTCTATTTTCTGTGGATCACCAAGAACACCTTGTTCTTGTACTCTTCCAGTCCAACCTCTCTCAATTTCCAGCAACCTCCAAAAGCTATTGAGAAAGTATATTACTAATTATATTTAGTAAGTAAGTGTTTTGGATTATTTGATTTTGATATTTTTCCCAACTTGTGGTTGAATGATCTCAAGATGTAGAATTATTGGTTAATATCCAAGGGATGTTATGAAGGTAGAAAATAATGATCAACCGCATAGAAAAACGTAATGGGCATTGGGTATTTATAATATAGAGGTATTAGATAATATATGATAGATAGAAATCTTAAAAATTGCGTACTAGGGTTTCACGAAAAACACCACAGCTCGAGCGTCAGGAGGGTGACAATAATTCTATTTTGGACTCTCGAGCATCAGCTTGGTGGCAAGCTAGCTTAATTCTTGCGACTCTTTCTCCATGTTCCATAGTTGAACCCAAAGATTCCTAGATCATCTATACTACACCCCAAACGATTCCTTGACGTATAATAATTCTTTTGTCTAAAGAATATCCAATACAACTCAATAGCTAACAATTTGGAATATTGTGATGAAGTTCAAAATAGTCATGATTTGGTTAAAATTATTTTTAGGGCAAAATTAGAAGAGTTAAAGAAAATTTGTTTGGACAAGTATATATCTAGTTTTTTGCCTGTGCATTGTGTTTGTTATGAAAAATGAATGAGGCAAATATTTTTGTTAACTAAAACTTTTTTACTATAAAAATTCTGATCTAATTTTGTAAATAGAAGTATATAATTTTGGTTTTGTTTGTAAATTAAAATAATTTATATATTGTCGACAATGAGAGAGAGAGAGTTTTTAGAAACAATAGTAATGATGTGATGAGTAGCTAACACACGTTTTGTGAATTTTTTTATTTGTGTTTTCTCTTGAAGCTCTGAAATTTTGTTTTTGAGTTTGCTAAATGTATGAATGTTTTCATTGAAATGACAAACAATTAATAGATGAGAATTGAAATTAGGCAAACTTTACCACAGATTGTTTGTTAGTCCTCTTAGTCCTATAGTATAATTTATGAGCAAAAAAATTGAGATAAAGAAGAATGGAAGGGGCATTTAGAAGAACAGTTAAAGTCATTTCTATGGCAAGCATTCAAGAACTTTTAAAAAATGCTGAATGGTTGATTAGTTAAGCAGTGGAGAGTAGTTTTACTAATCTATGGTATGTACTATGTTTATTGATTTCTAATTATGAAAAATAATAAGACACAATACAATCAGCGAAGATGAGAATGTTTAATAGAGGGTAAACGAGTGGAAGAAGCATTTGTTTTTTGAACGTTGAAAGGAACAATGATAAAGTATTATCACCTGTTCAAAAGTTGGGAAACATATCTATTGAGGAAAGTTTTCATCCCAGATTTTGTTGAAACTATCCTTTTGAGGAAGTTTGGTGAATTTTTTATCAGTTGCCTGTGGGGAAAAAAAAGGAATGAACAAATTAAAGTTACTTTGATAATTGGTTTATATATGATCTGAAAATAAAAGGTGAGCCTAACATAAAAATGTACACACGAAATAGGGGGAGAAATATTCTGTTGATACTAATATTGGACCTTGGTGATTATAACTATTCATTATGTCTCATCTCTAGACCATTGTTCTTACAATTGAAGTTATTGATGCTACCTGAACTTGTAAAATTAATATGAACAAATTCAACAGCAGTACTTTTA
The DNA here is from genome assembly GCA_035079005.1 of Fraxinus americana. NCBI lineage: Eukaryota > Viridiplantae > Streptophyta > Magnoliopsida > Lamiales > Oleaceae > Fraxinus > Fraxinus americana. Next base: position 44,589 of record JAVHZT010000184.1, on the reverse strand, counting down.
CGTGTATGGTACCACTGATTGAATTCCATCTACAATTGTCAATATATACTTAAGTACATTATATTACCACCAGGATTACATCCAGTTCTATCACACAGTTACTATTTCTTTCATCTGTTTTTTATACGAAGAAGAGAAATACATTATAGAGTTCAAAGTTATTTAATGTTTTTGAGATTTAAAAAGTTAACATTGGCATTATATGTAATTTGTTGATGTTAAATTAGGTACATGTATAGCAGTGCGGTGTTTGGAAACTATTTTTTATGCAATTGCTCACAATAAACATTGTTGGTGTGATTTTCCTACTGAGAAAAGGTAATATATTCAGGAGAGAAATGAAATGCAAAAGATAATCGAACAATTTAAAGTTATCGAATGTTTAAATAAGGAGCAAGGAAAAATAAAAAATGGACTAAATAATAAACAATTGAACACCATTTAATAACAGCAATCAAAAAGTTCCATAGATCATTAGTAGCAACTTTACAAGAAGTTATCTTGATGGTGTTTGCATATTCTAGAACGAACATGGATCCAAAATATCTAAAGCAGCCCATTCACTTGGAAAACAAGATTCATTGGTGATTAGTGTAGTTCTAATTACAGACTGAGAGGTAAGTTCCATTACATAGGCAGATGAGGTTGCTTTTTTCGAAAGATATAAAAATGATATACTATAAAACTGCCAATTGGTACAAAAGTAATGTATTGTCTTTTCAAAGTAGGAATATTGGTTTGGTTGTCAGAATTATAGGCATTGGTACTCTTTTTTTTTTTGGCTTTGACTCTGTTTCAGTATTTTCAGCTGTTGTTTGGAAGAGAGTTCATTTAGCAGAAGGTACGGTGATCTCTTTCATGTCCGTAGAAAGTTCAGCATCTATGTATGCATCTTGTGTTTGCCTTTTGTGTCCTTATGTCTGAACACGTGTTTATTCGAGTTGAATGCTTCACATCACTGCTGATAGTTGAAGGATTTACTTCAGTCATTGCACTTGAGGAATCCACATCAGCAATTGATATTATGGGTTGAAGACAAAGATGATTTCATAATGGCACTCAGGTGGATCCTTTTTTTTTTTTTTTTTTTGGGGTCATTTTTAGATAAAACAGCAACTTTGTTTAACTACTGGTTTTGGTTAGATTGTTTAGTTTGGGTTGTGTGACAGTTATAATGTACCTCGTTATAGTATATTGTGTGTGTGGGAAAAAGTATTACGAATGAATGTTAGTATTTGGGATTTACCTGTTGGAAATGTTCCATTATTGTATTGGCATTAGTTTCCAATAAGGCATCGCCGCCTCAGTGGCAGTTTTGTCTTCGAGCTGAACTGTATGTTCCATTATTGTTTTGGCATTAGTTTCCAACTGTCCAGCTTTGTCTTCGAGCCGAACAAAAGCATTTGCTCTGGAGATAAATTAGTTTGAATTAGGTACGGTGTATTGTTTAAACCAAGTATTAGTGTTAGTAGATATGTAAATATATGTTTAAAGGTTCAATATATCGGGGTTCAGCTCTTGCAAGCTCGTACTTGCATAAGCGGCATTTATGAATTTGTCCTAAGTCTACCGTTCATGTTTTCTTGCAGCTAGTGCAAGACACATACCAAAATCTCTTATGCGTTGTAATAATTCTCCAATGGGCCTTGATCCAATAAAATTTTTTCTGTAGAGAAAATGTACATGTTATTAGATTATGAATATAGGCAAGAATAAATGTTGTTTCCTGGGTGGGTTCATAATGATTAATGTAGAATATAGTGAAAATGTACGTATTCTATGTATTCAATAAAGGAATTTGGAGAAGACCTCTAAATAGACTTTCAGTAATTCAGCAATTGACGTGAATTTGTTGTCTATAGGGGGCGATAGCTTTGGTGGACTGATTGGAACAAATGGCTTCCCTTCTGTGAATTGGTCAAGCTTTTCTTTGTTTGTTAGCACCCTGTAGAAAAGAGTTATACAATTACATATAGAACACAAAATGTAATATTTCATTTTTTAACACAAAGGGGAAAAGTTAAAAAGTGTTTTAAGTATATTTAAATACCACTCTTTGTAGTCTATCACAACCAACAATTTAGCATTAATAACGATATTGTTGCTGGCTATAGTAGAGAGTGTAATGCCCGTGGAAGAAAGAAAGTAATAATATTCAGTACGTCTATATATATATATATATATATATATATATAGTATTTTGAGACTGGAGTTACCATTGAAAGCAGAAGCTTTAAGATTTATAGCCCATATCATAGATTTTTTTTGGTAGGTTTTGAACAATGGAAATGAACTCCCTTTCAACAAAAGTGTCCCATAGAGTTAACATCATCGTCTGAAATTTTTTATCTATCAATATGATGTCTTTAAGACTTGCTTGGGTACCAAAATGAGTCTAAATAATCCATTTGTGTTGAACCTCTATAGCAATGCCAATAACATCTGGAAGAAGAATAGGAAAATTTCATATTTTGTATGTATTAAATGTTAGTACAAACAAAATAACTATGGAACATTACATGGAAGTACTTGTTATAAAGTTTGTATGGTAGAATTTTTAGTTATGTTCATGTTTTTGTCTATATGATGTTCTAGTATATGAAATGGAGTGAGCTCATATTTCGAAAACAAGATGTCTAAGTTATTGTCATTGAGCTCTTTAGCCTTTGTTCTTTGTGTTATACTCCCAATCTTCTCTTCAAGTGTACTTTTAAATTCACTTTTGTTACCTTTGACAGTTGCATTTGAGATTATGTATGTCTTTCCGAGTGTCAGCTGATTAGTAGGCTGTAATATTAGCATCATACATTGTAGCTGTAACTCTGTTACCATGTTCAATGTTAGAAAGAGATGAATATGTGAATAGAAAATACAGTTATAGTGAAAACTGGAAGATTCTTATAATTATTTGTATGTAGTAACCAGCAAGTCCATGAAGATAAGATTTTGATATCGAGCTATAGAGTTACGTTTAGTTTTTGGTGCCTATTTTCCTCAACAATAAGCTTCACAGACCAGTTCGTCTCCGACGTATTAATTTGTGGGATAAGCTTGTAAGTTGCAGCCATTTTTTATATCAGTCACTTGCAAGAAAAATAAGTTAAAGTATAAAAAGTTGTGGTTATGAATATAAATTTATAGTTGTATTTATATTAGGGAAATGTAATGGAGTTGTTAATGTAAAAGATGACGAAAGAGTTGTACATTGGAGATGTAAAAAATTACTAGCAGCAAATTGAAGTTAGAACTTCAGAAGTGTTGGTAGGTCTAAGTGATAATTATAATACGTTTGTATGGTTGCAGATTTGAAAATGAAGTATTGAGTGTAGCTATTTATAGAAGATTTACAAAGGAAGATCATTTTAATATACATCTTTTGACTTTTCAATATACATTTGAGTGTTCATAAGATAAGGATTAAAGTACAAATGAACTTGTGCCAATTCTAAAATATCTACTATCTAAAGTATGTGAAAAATTGCGGTAAAGTTGTTTTGCTTTTTCCTGCAAATGGAAGATTTTCTACTGTTTTTTCCATGTCATAGTGCTTACTGCCAATGTATGTAGATGGTACCTGAAAAAATTCTAAGTACGTTTTTTAAAGAGTCCTTTTTTCCTGAAGACAAAAGCTGCAATTACCCGATAATATGTGAGAATGTAATTATTGGAGCATTTGTGAAACAAATAATTGTATGTTGTAGGATTTAATTATTTTCTATCAATATGTTAGTGAGTAATAAAATTTGTAAATGAATGAGGTGATTTTAAGTACAAATACCTTTCAAATGTGCTCACGTAGTTTTGCAGTTCATATGAGGTGTTCACTACTATTGGCTATTTATACAGCTTTGTGGACCTATAATGTGTGGAAATAACGGTAGAAAATGAACCAGCAGCAAGGAGGGAAGAAGCTGGACAGTAAAACCAGTGGTGTAGGGGAAAAACAGAGGTGCAAATTCTGATTTTTTTTCATACACGTACAGCAGCCCTTTTTACATTACAAAAGGTGAAATTTTAACCTACTATAATACATAAAATCAACCCTACATACACTTGTCTGTTTTACAGCCCTTGGATTAGACAAAATAAAGAAATATTTTTTTGACTTTCTAAACACATTACACATCAACAATTACTAATGAAATATTTTTTTTTCAAATCAATCTATGTTAATCCAATCAACAAATAGAATTGAAGAGATATAAATTGTAAGAACTTTTCTTGTGATTTTTAAATGAAACCATTCCGAATACTATAAAATTGTAAGCATAGACCCAAAGGGAAAATGACATGAAGAAATCATTATGAAATAACAAATAATGAAGTTAGTTTTTTCACATATGAAATAACCTATCGAAACCTCATTCACTAGAATCGATAGAACTTTTGCATAATAATAAACGATAATTTATGACAGGAAAAGCCGATAAAAGAGAAAGAATAAAAATTTCATTAACTAAAGCTCCATGAAATAAAAAAAATAAAAATACACAACAAAGCCAAAAGTAGCCAAGACCCGTTGGAAACATATTGAAAATTACTGTACATAGAACAGAGAAGACTGGAACATAGTTGACTATAGCAAAAATGAAAAATTAAAATTAAATCTCTCATACAATTGTTCAAGAGGTAAAATGTTGGAAACCAAAAACAAAAAACGCTAGTAGAAATATAAAAAATCCCATTTGAACAAAAAAGTAGCTACAAACTGTTGGCTATTTATATAGCTTTATGGACCTGTAATGTGTGGAAATAATAGCAGAAATGCACCAGCAGCAAGAAGGGAAAAAGCTGGACAGTAAACCATTGATGCACGGGGAAAACAGAGGTGCTTGGAAAGTCTCGGAAGAAGGAAAAAACGTGAGATAGCAGAGGTGCAAATCTATTTTTTTTTACAATTATAGTACAACAGCCTTTTTACATTATAAAAGGTGAAATTTTAACCTACTACAATACATAAAATAACCCTACACTTGTCTATTTTGCAGCCCTTAGATTAGACAAAATAAAGAAATATTTCTTTGACTTTCTAAACACATTACACATCAACATTCTCCCCCTTAATGTGTATTTCTTGAACTCCAAGTGCAGCTCTTAATTGCTGAAACTTTGATGTCGGAAGTCCCTTTGTGAAGATATCTGCCACTTGTTCTTCGGACTTGCAATAGTTTAATTCAACTTCTCTATCTTCAATTGCATCTCGAATGAAGTAATACTTGATTGCAACATGCCTTGTTCTACTATGAAAAAAATGGATTCTTTGCCATTGCAATAGCTGATTTGTTGTCACAAAACAATGGTGTGGCTTCTCCTTATTTCTCTCCAATATCTTCCAAAATTCTCCTTAGCCATATAGCTTGTGAAGTTACAATAAAGGCTAACATATATTCCGCTTCAGCTGAGGATGGAGCAACAGATTGTTGCTTTTTGGATAGCCACGAAAACACTCCCGAGCCAAAGGAAAATGCATAGTCGGAGGTGCTCTTCATATCATCAACACAACCTCCCCAATCACTATCATAAAAGCCTCTTAACTTCATTTCCAAATTCTTCTCAAATATGATCCCAAAGTTTAATGTCCCCATTATATACATCAAAACTCTTTTTCCAACACCAAAATGTTTATGACTTGGAGTACTCATGAACCTTGAAAGCAAACTTGGGCAAACATGATAGTCAGTCTTGTTGCGGTAAGATAAAGCAAGTTTCCAGTCAAGCTTCTATAAAGAGTTTCATCATTCTTTTTTCCATCATCCTTCATCAATTTCTCATTACAAGCCAAAGAAGTTTCCACACATTTACATCCAAACATTCTAAATTTTTAAGTACTTTTTCAGCATACTTCATTCGAGAAATAAACACCCCATTTTCATCTTGATATACTTCCATACCAAGAAAATGATGCAACAAACCCAAATCATTCATTTCATAAATTTTCATCATTTCAACTTTAAATTCTTCGATCATTTTTGCATTATTTCCTGTAAACACCAAATTATCAACAAATAATGCAATAATAAGAACATTGGTGTTACCTTGATGTTTCACGTAAAAGGTTGGCTCACTTTTGCTCTTCAAAAATCCATGTCGTTGAAAATAGCCATCAATTTGACTATACCATGCTCTTGGTGCTTGTTTGAGCCCACAAAAGGCCTTTCTTAGTTTATACACTTTGTCTTCTTCTCCTTTGATGATGAAGCCTTGAGGTTGTTCAACATATATCTCTTCTTTGAGTTCTCCATTCCAAAAGGCTGACTTGGCATCAAGTTGGTACAACAACCAACCTTTTTGGGCTACAAGAGCAATGAGTGCTCTAATGGTGTCTAGACGAGCAACCGGAGCAAACGTTTCATCATAATCAATGCCGGCCTGTTGTGCATAGCCTTTCACCACCAATCTTGTTTTGTTTCTCTTGAATAACCCATCGAAATTATGTTTCACCTTATAGACTCATTTCACACCAATGACATCTTTTTCACTTGGTCTTTCAACTAGCTCCCAAGTGTTGTTTTTCTCAATAACTTATATTTCTTCCTCCATTGCTTTTTTCCAACACTTCTCCTTCATTGCTTCTTCAAAGTTATCGGGTTCAATCACACAAAAGTTGCATCTTACAAGAACATCAGTTAAATCCCAAATTTTTCTTGGAACTGAGCTTGATGATGATGAATTTGAGCTTGAGGGACTTGAGGGGCTGCTTGATGATGATAAATGTGAGCTTGAATGAACTCCATTTTCTTTATTTTGTACATCTTCAATGACAAATTTATTGAAACTGGAATGCTTCTTTCAACTTATTTTTCCCAATTCTAGGTAGCATTTTCATCAAATAACACATCATGGCTAACCATTATTTTCTTGCTCTTCAAGTTGTATAATTTATAGCCTTTTGATTGTGAGTTTTAACCAATGAAGATACATTTTTCACTTGCTTCATCAAGTTTACGCTGCTTCTGTTTTGGCACTTGAGCATAGCAAAGACATCCAAGTGTGTCATGTTCCATACCGCCTTTGTGGGCATCGATTTAGCAAGTAAACGGCCGTATAAACCGCTTTGGCCCAAAAGACTTTTGGAAGCTTTTTCTCATGCAACATTGATTTTGCCATCTCCATCACGGTTTGATTTTTCCTCTCGGAAACACCATTTTGTTGTGGTGTATAGTCAACTGTCAATTTCCTGTCAAAACCTTCAACTTCACAAAAATTGTCAAATTTGTTCGAAGTATATTCTTTACCATTGTCACACCTCAAAACTTTTATAAAATGACCACTTTATTTCTCAACAAAAATCTTGGATTTTTTAAAGATTGTAAAAACTTTAGATTTTTGTCTCATAAAATAAACCCATGTCATTCTTGTAAAATTATCAATAAATAGGATAAAGTACCTATTTTGTGAATGAGATGGTGAATGCATCGGTCCACAAACATCCGTATGCACCAATTCAAGTGGCCTCTTTACTTTCCAAGCTACTCTTTTTGGGAATGGTTGACGGTGATGCTTTCCAAATGCACATCCTTCACAAACTTCATACTTTTCTTCAATTTTTTGAAGCCCATGAACCATTTTTTTCTGCTTCAATAATTTCAGCCCTTGAAAGTTCAAGTGTCCAAGCCATTTGTACCACAACCAAGAGTCATTAGCCACCATTCGAAAAGCTTTGTCATTTGAATGCTTAAATTTGAGAAAAAAGCTTCTATTCTCCATTTTCACCTTTGCTATGATTGAATTTCCAGCCTTTTATCATGAATAATGCAATAACCATCATTGAAAAATAGAGAATAACTATTCTCTAAAAACTATCCAACACTTAGTAAATTTTGGTCTAAGTCCGGTACATGCATGACATCTTGAATAAGTCTAGAGCCCTTTTTTGTTTGAACTCCAATTCTTCCTTTACCCTTCACATTTACTACATCTCCATTTCCCAATCTCACTTTTGAGTTTGAATCTTCCATATTAACAAAGATTCCTTCATTTGAAGTCATGTGATTTGTGCATCCACTATCCAAGTACCATTGAGTTTCATTTGAGCAATTTGAACTTGAGAAACATGCTTCATTTGTTGATTCTGGTGCATTCAAAGAAGCATAAAACAAACTTGATTCATCCCTCCTTCTCGGCCACACAATTGGCTTGTTGAGTATTCTTTCCTCTATAATCCTTTTGCACATATCCAAATCCTTTACAATTGTAACAATATGGCTTCCATTTAAACAACAATCATTTTCATCATGGCTACTTCTCTTGCAAATTTTGCACCTTTGTGATTGATTTTCTTCGCTAAATCTCCTTTCAAAATTACTTCTACCTCTACCTCTTGGACTTCTTCATTTTCCTCTTCCCCTACTACTTCTTCCACCTCTACTTGACATATCCATCCTTTTTCATAATTTTGGGGCTGCCTTGAGTTGCTATGTGATCCAACATTTAGTTTAGATTGAAATGCACTCTCCATTGATTTTTCGGAACGTCAATTCGACCTTTGTTCAAATTATTTCAATGAACCCATCAACTCCTCAACTTTTAACTCCTCTAGATTTTTTGTTTCTTCAATCACCCCACAAGAGGATCATATTTTTCCGGCAAGCTATTCAAAATTTTTTCCACCATTTTCGTATTTGTAACATCCTCACCATATGACTTCATTTGATTCACAAGCTCATTAAATCTATCCGAAAATTCTTTAACACATTCATTGTCTTTCATTTTCATATTTTCAAAATCTCTTCTAAGAGATTGAAGTTTAATGCCTCTTACCTTCAAGTTTCCTTGGTATTCCTTCTTTAGATTCATGCATGCTTCATTTGCTATACTTGCCATCATGATTCTTAGAAAGACTGAATGAGCCACTGCCCTATGCAACATTGAAAGTGCACTTGCATCCCTTTGCCTTACTTCTTTAAGTTCCTTCTTCTTGGCTTCTGTTAGGATTTCCTCATTTTCAGGCTCTTCAAAGCCACTCTCTACTATATCCCATAGATCCACAGCGATGAATGAAGTCTTCATCTTCACACACCAAAAATCATAGTTTTGGCCATCAAAAATTGGAACAAAGGACTGCTATAAACTTCCACTTGAACCACTTGTGTTTGCCATTTTAATTTCAGCAAAAAAAAACCCTCATTTTTTAACCCTTGATTTAGATTTTTTTTTTTTGTTGCAACAGAGAACGAACCAGACCTGGAGAAGCTCTGATACCAATAATGTTGGCAATTTATATAGCTTTGTGGACCTGTAATGTGTGAAAATAACAGATATGCACCAGCAGCAGGAAGGGAAGAAGCCGGACAGTAAACGAGTGATGCAAGGGAAAAACAGAGGTGCTGGGAAAGTCTGAGAAGAAGGAAAAAACGTGAAACAACAGAGGTGCAAATCTATTTTTTTTTTCAATTATAGTACAACAACCTTTTTTACATTATAAAGGTGAAATTTTAACATACTACAATACATAAAATCAACCCTACAATCGTCTATTTTACGGCCATTGGATTAGACAAAATAAAGAAATATTTCTTTGACTTTCTAAACACATTACACATCAACACTAACATACTCACAAGGAACTGGTGTATCTGTCATGAAAGCATAAATAGCAAAAATCACATATCAATCCGAAATAAAACTTCTAGAATAAATTAGATTGAAACAAAAAGTAACTGAAAAGATATTTCACATAGCATACAACAAGAAAAACAAATAAGTTAGATATAACTGACGAAAATAATAAACAAATCCATACACAAGCAAAGATGTAGCAAGAACTAAAGTTTTAAAGCTAAATCAGCCTAAACTGAGCTAAGAGATCATAAAAAAAAAATAATAATAAAATAAAATAAAATAAAATAAATAAATAAACCTTATAAAACTACAAATCTAGCTTATTTGGTTATTATCAATTGGTTTTGGCCTACAACACTTAGAAAACTGGACAAAACCTATATGGAAGCACAAGAAATAAAAGAAAGAAATGATTGAAGTCATATTTGAACTATAACCCTCGGTTATAAATGTGAACATTTATTGTGCAAGGAGAATCGACCCAAACTTCAAACAAAAACATAACAAGTCAGTGCTCATCAACTGTGTATTCATCTCCCAGAAACTGAATTCTTCACAAGGTAAACGGACTTACATTTTTGTGAATCCTGCAGTGGATGAAAAGCTTTAAAATAAAGTTCTTCAAAATCCCATGATAAAGGAACCATGCGATTTCCAGTCATCTTAACTTTAGTCAAGTCTTCTTTCCGATAGTTGTCCTAAACTCAATAAACTCTGGTGCAAACTAGGAATATAAAATGCATCACAAATATGCTCATATGAAGCATCTTTTAGTTATATTTAGATTTCACCTTTTCATGGAAGAATATTATAAATTGTACATAATAAACTTGTTTCTATTACAAAGTAAAAGACCCTATTTATGAAGCTATAAATAACTCTAAAAGGAAAGATTACATAATAATTATACAATCAACTATTAAGGAAAATAATCATACACTATTGAAAAAATATTATAGAGATTATTCTTTCCATATCTTCAACACCCTCCCTCAAACTCAATATGGTGTAGCAGCAATTAAATTGAGTTTGAAAGATTAATCGATCCAATTAAATTTTCAAAGTTGCTTGGATGTCAACCAAGCCAAACAAATAACTCAAAGTTGATGATAATGAAAAATCATCGTCCACCAATCTAACCGAACCATTACCAAGACTTGAAGGAGAAATCAGACGATAGTCAATCTCAATACGGGTTGGAGACGACGAATGAACACCCATATCTGCAAGTAACCAACGCATCCACTACTAAACCAAAGGGATGCAAATTTCATATCCAAATTAATTGGATGCAAATTTCAAATTTCAGCTCGACAAATACCTGGATACATCCGAAAAGGAAAAAAAAACAACATTGGTAGACGGACTAGCAGCTCAAGGCCGCTCCCGAAAACGAAATTCAAATGTTAATTTGTTTAGGATCGAAACTGCTTTGATACCATGTGACGAATATTATAAATTATATATAATAAACTTGTTTCTATTACAAAGTAAAATACCCTATTCATAGGGCTATAAATAACTCTAAAAGAAAATATTGCATAATAATTATATAATCAACTATTAAGAAAAATAATCCTACACTACTGGAAAAATATCATACAGATTATTTTTTCCATATCTTCAACACCCATAATTGATACCTCCGTTTTGTTTTCAAAGTTTACTTCTCAAGTTACCATTTCATCCAAGTGAGAGAATACTTTCTTCTTCCCACACGTGATTACTGCACCGTGTATCCAAATACCATTCTCCTAGGTTTTTCCTGAAGAAGTACAACAACTAATAACAAGTTTTCTTTTTCATGTACCTCATCAGCATAATGAGCACGCTTCAAAGTTCTTTTATGCAATATGACTTCACAATCTAATCGATAATGGTCATATGTCTTACAATGATAGCATTGAATTTTGGATTTGTCAACATACCTTTTATTTCCAGAAGTGTGCTGGACATAATTACTTTTCTCAGAATATGTAGTACTTTTGAGTCATTTTCCACCATTGGGACTACCATCGGAATTGCTTGAGCTAGTCAAATTAACCTTGCTTCGAAAAGCTTGTTCCACAACATTTATTTCTCGGTTATTCATTCTATGTTCATGAGAACCCAATGAACTCTGCAGCCCTTCAACGGTCATGGTTGAAAAAATCCCTTCCTTCTTCAATTGCAGTAACCACATAATCAAACGACTAGTTAAGGACCTTGCAATTCATCTAATTATTCACCACTAACCCTCAATTGACTAACCACAAACTGAACTCGTGAAATATAATCAGAGATGATTTCAGAATTTTTCATTGAAAGAGATTCGAATTCACCTCTTAAGGTTTGCAACATTACACTCTTCACATTTTCATCACCTTCATAGGAATTTTGCAGCATCTCCGATGCCTCTTTAGCTGTAGTTTTACGGGAGATTTTCTCGAATACGATGTCATCTATAGATTGGCAAAGGAGAAACAAAGCCTTCTTATCCTTCTTCCTATTCTCCCTCAAGCTGTCCTTCTGGCCTTGAGTAAGAGCTGCTACAGCAGCTTGATCTGCTGGTTCTGTATATCCATGTTCAATAATCTCATACAGCTCCTGAAAGCCAAAGAAATCCTTCATCTGGATCAAAAATTTTCCCACTTAACCTCGAAAGTTGAGGTTGGATTGACCCGTTCATTGTTGTAACATGCTTTCAAGCAATCTAGAACAACAAAAGAAGCTCAGGATATTTAAAATTCTGATACCAGAAGCAGGAAATTAAATTCAAAATAATTTCCCAATACAGGATCTTTAGAAAAAAAATAGAGCAGGAAAAACAGAGAGATGAAGAAGATTTTTGATTGATGAACTGATGATGAAAAATAGTAGAATCATGAGCTATTTATAGCCAGCTCAACAAACCGAATCAAAATCAACCCAAAAAAAGTAGCTCGTTGACCCACAAAAGCCTTACTTTATTGGCATAACAATGAAACTGAAAAACAGATTCCTAATTGCCTGTAAGACTTTATTCAACATCAACGTGACTGAGCTAAAGAAAAAAAAAGACTGCTTGAGTTTAATTTCTAACAAGTAGGAGTGCGTAGTGTGATTATTGAACTTTAGAAATGAGAATGACTTGAATTGGGGGGAGAATCTCAAATTTTAAAGAAAAATGAAACACTTGGTTCTCTATTTTCTTGGTCATCTATTTGGTACTTTCAGCATTCTTCCTCTTCTTGTTCATTTAAGAGAGAACTTTATGTATGGACTGTTTTTGATGTTTCGATAGATGGTGCTCATGGTACTGAATTTGCAATGAATTTGAACAATCTTGCTAGTCCTTGAGGTTAACGAATTTACAAGATAATGCATCCCAAATTACAGTGCATACTAGCCTTTCTTATTGTCTTGTTAATAAGTTATGTTGAATTCCTGCAAAGATTTAGAAGCAAAGGAAGCTGTTTAGAAGAATAAATTGAGAAAGAAATTCCAAAGGTAATGTTTTAATTGCAATGGAATAGTTGAACTTGTGATTCAAATATATACACAACTACAGAAGAAAGAAAAACAGTAATCTACAGACATGAAATCTTGATTGAACTGGACTTTGTTTGTTGTTTCGGAGAAGATCATGAAGAAGCAAATTACTGTTTACATCATACTGGTTTTATTTGCATTTGAAGGTAAGAACTTGATTTTTCAGATTTAGATTGTAACGACCCGGGTCCCACTTAACGGGCTGTCCCGGCCGTTAGATCGACGACGTATTGTCCACACTGTACCAACATGGGTCTTTTCAGCATGCTTTATCCTCACTCGCACGCTCTCTAAGAACACTTTCCAGGGGGTCACCCATCATAGAATTGCTCCAAGCCAACCACGCTTAACTGTAGAGTTTCTAACGACAGCACTCTTCATTATGTAAACTTACCATATGCTTTTATGTGAGATAGAAGTTGGGATATAATTTGTTCAAACCACCTATTAGAATCAGATTTTTGGAACATAATGTGTGCCAACTCGGTCAAAATCTCTACATTTTTCTGGTCTTGTCAACTTTGTCCAGAAATGGTCAAATGTTTTAGGAAAGTCAAAGACTGCATTCAGTAAGTAGATGTGGTCCTTAGGGTGGAGAGGGCAAGGTCATTTTACAATGATAATCTTTGTTGGATAAATCATGAAATGACCTAGAGCTCATATAGGAACCCTAGGCAAATAGTCACCCGAAGTTGTGACATATATCACCTCCTACTTGGATTGACCAGGCACTATGATGTGATTGAATAGGGCAATAGTCATGTCATTTACGAAGCTTGTCAATTGTTGCACCCTACACGCGGATTTCTAGCACTATTCAGTGTGCACAATTTATTTAAGCCATCACTTGTGTCACTTAGAGATTAATGCTAGCATTCCCTTGTCACAAGATTGACCAATGCAATATAGGTTAATTGAAGGCATGGCAGTGGCATGGAGTGGTGGCAAGTGCTCGGTGACTAGTAAAATTTTCATTTATTTAAAATATCTTATGAACTCTTAGATGGCACTTTTAATATGTTTAACTCTCTGTTTTGCTTAAATTATTTTCATTGCACGTCGACTATAATTTAGAAACGATTGAATGACTACATATGAAGTTTATTTATTACTGTATTGAATCTCAAGTTTTGTCTACCTATTTAAAAATTGTATAACTTGGACTACGATGCATATTTTTGAATGAAATCAATTGAGTTCGAAAGATCTATGACTCTTCTAACAGTGGTCATTAGAATTACCTTAAAATATTATTTAAAGAAGGAGTTATGTCCATTTTGGTAGACTGCTACGAGTCAGTTTGAAAATATATGTCCATCATAGTTGAAAATGATTTCATGCTTCAAAAGTTATCGAAGCGAGCTCAATTTTTTATATGATGCACGTATATGAATGTCATAGTCTCTGTTAAAATTTTGTGATTTTTAGGGTCGACGTTTGCTAGGTCAAACAATTTTTATATTTCCTCTGCTGCGCTAATGGTATTACTGATTTTCTTCCGAATGTTTTCCAAAATCAAATTTTACCGTAATTGTCTAAGTCTATATAGACAATTATCTCCCATCGTATTTTTATAATATATTTTTAACTTCAAATTTTCCTTATTCGAAATTTATTTTGGTTGACATTTAAGAGCCCAAATGAAGAAGATTTTTTTTAACGCTTCAAGTTCCTAGAATTTGGGGCGTTACATAGATACATGGCATACCCTAGTCATTAATCCCTGCCTTGTGTAATGGAGACATCATCTAATGGTCTTGGCTTTTCAGTTATTTCTGAATATTTGAGATAATGGTATTGGATTGTATTCAAGGGAGATATTAAGGCAATAAATTACCATAAATGATGTGTTGTATGTCCAAACTTCAATTTTGACATATGTTATTAAGGTTATAGAAAAGAAGGGTAAGTCTTCTTGTAACGACCCAACCTTGCGCCAGAATCGTTATCATAACGTACGTACTGTCCGCTTTGGGAGGGTCTGGGCCCATCTTACCCCTCACGGCTTTCTGAACGCACTTCAGGATTCGAACCCAAGACCTCCATCATATGGGAGACTTAAGTTGACTCCTGATACCAATTGGGCAAGTTTGTAATGACCCGACTTCGCGACGGTGCCGTTATCATAAAATACGTAATATCCGCTTTGGGATAGCTTAGTCCCATCTTACCCCTCACGGCTTTCTGACACATCCCCCAGGATTCGAACTCAATACCTCCATCGTATGGGAGATTTAAGTTGAATCCTAGTACCAATTGAATCCTGGTACCAATTGGCGCCCAATTGGTACTAGGATTCAACTTAAGTCTCCCATACGATGGGGTTCGAATCCTGGGGGAGACTTAACTTGAATCCTGGTACCAATTAGGCAACTCTCCCAAAGAGATAATACGTACGATATGATAGCAGCTCCGGATCGAGGTTGGGTTGTTACACTTCTATTTCAAGAAAGTCTTCAATAAGTGGTAGTGCATCTCGAGCATAGTGATTATTATTATTATTGATTAAATGTGCAAGGCTTGGTGATAACTGAAGTTGCTAAAACGTTTGCCCTCAAACGTAAGTCTATGATGTAATGTAGAAGATAAAGACGAGGGAAATTCTATCAATTCATTTCAAGCAAAAGTTGGTTACACACGGTTCCTTCATATAGCCATACATTACTTGACTGAACATATGGACAGCTTGCAGCACCAACTTTCATGAATTATAAAACATAAATTAAGCTATCATAAGTTACAAAAATATATGTCAAGCTAAAGATAACAAAAACAAATGGTTTAACAGCAAAAGTGTCAAACATGACACGATTCATCACTCCTCCTTGACACTTTTGTTGAAAACACCAAGACCATCACTTAATGTTTCAAACTTTTCTTTAGACAAAGTTTTGGTGAAGATGTCAGCAATTTGTTCTTCTGAGCTGCAATGCCTTAATTTCACTTCCTTCTTCTCTTTAGCTTCTCGTATGAAATGGTTCTTGATATTTATGTGTTTTGTCTTTCCATAGAACATTGGATTCTTCACAATCACTATAGCAGATTGGTTGTTACAAAGAATGGTAGTTGCCTCAATTTGTTGGTGCCTCAAATCCTTCAAAAAAATTTTTAACCGTATTGCTTGATTGGTTGCCTCTGTTGCTGCTATATATTCTGCTTCAGCTGTAGATTGTGCCACCATCTTTTGTTTAATTGTATTCCAACAAACAAGGCTTGAACCATCATAGAAAGCATAGCCTAAAGTACTCTTCATGTCATCAGCAGAACGAGCCCAATCGCTATCAATAAAACCTTTCAAAACCAGAGCTTCTGATATCCTAAAACTAATTCCTCTATTGTACCTCAGCACTCTTTTTGCAGCTTGGAAGTGCATTTCACTTGGCTCTTACTTGAATCTAGATAGCAGGTTAACAGGAAACATTACATCTAGTCATGTGGCTGTAAGATAAAGCAAGCATCCAACCAATCTCCTATATGTCTTTTTATCAGTTTTCTTTGCACCATTATCCTTCATTAGCTTTGAATTTTGAACTAAATGAGTGTTAATCGATTTGCAATTCTCCATATTGAATTTCTTTAACACTTCTTTAGCATACCTCCTTTGGCAAACAAAAATAACATCCTCTGTTTGATTAATCTCCATTCCAATGAAGTATTTCATTTCTCCTTAATATATCATCTCAAAAACCTTCTTCAACTATCCTTTACCTCTTCAATTAAGACTGCATTGCTTTATGTAATTAGAAGATCATCTACATAGAGTGAAATGATAAGCAGATCCTCCTCCACTGGTTTGATATATGGTGTTTATTCATTAACACTCTTGCTGAAACTAAGACGGCTGAAATGAATGTTAATTCTGCTATACCAACTCCTTGGCGCCTGCTTCAAGCCATATAAGGCTTGCCTCGGTAAATACACCTTATCTTTTTCTCCTTCTTTGGTAAAGCCTTCAGGTTGCTCAATGAAAATCTCATCATTCAGATGCCCATTTAGGAGGCAGATTTTACATCCAGCTGATATATCTTCTATTTTGATTGAGCAGCCATGGCAAATAACAATCTTATTGTTTCGAGTATGGTAACAGGAGCAAATGTATCAGTAAAATCAATTCCAAACTGCTGAGCATAACTTTTTACAACTAGCCTAGCTTTGAACTTATTGATTGAGCCATCGGCATTCAACTTTGTCCTGAATACCCACTTAACTTCTATGACATTTTTGTTTCTTGGTCTGTCAACAAGCAACCAAGTGTCATTCTTTTCAAGTTCCTCCTTCATAGCTTTTATCCAATCATTGGAATGAGTTGCTTCATTATATGTTGCAGGCTCCAGAATTGCAGAATTGCAAGTAGCATAAATATCCTCAAGTGACCTGGTTCTTATGACTTCATTTTCTGAATCTGATTCACCATCAGGTTCAGCTTCTTCTCCCATTTCTTCTTCATCATTACCAACATCTTTAGTTTGAGAAATCAGTATAAGAGTCTCAGATTTATTCACAGCACTTGACTCCCTGTTCCATAAAGAACTTTCATCTATTTTGACATCTCTGAAGGAAATAACTTTGTTGGTTTGAGGATTATAAGCTCTATAACCCTTAGCATTATCACAATACCCAACCAAAACTCCTGCCTTAGCTTTCTGGCTTAACTTACCTCTTTTGGCATTAGGTATATGCATATAGCACACACTTCCAAACACTTTCAAATGAGAAACGTTTGGCTTAACTCCATAAGCCTTATAAGGAGTCAACTTGTCCAAAGCTTTAGAAGGCAACCTATTTAGTAGATAAATTGAAGTGTTCATTGCCTCAGCCCAAAAAAAATTAGGCACATTCTTCTCTAGCATTAAGCACCTAGCCATTTACTTTGCTGTTCTATTTTTTCTCTCACGAACCCCATTTTGCTGAGGTAAGTAAGGGATTATCAGCTGATGTTTAATCCATACTTCCTCACAAAATCTATCAAACCGATTGTTGGTAGATTCAGTTCCATTATCAGTCCTAATGGCCTTGAGTTCGCAGTCACTTTCATTTTCAACAAGGCTTCTAAATTTCTAAAAGACTACAGGAATTTCTGACTTCATTTTGAGAAAGTAAACCCAACTCATTCTGGTGAGATCATCAATAAATAGGATAAAGTATCTACTACCATTTAGGGTTGAAGTCCTCATAGGTCCACAGACATCAGAATAAACCAGTTGAAGTTTGGTTTGAGCTCTCCTGGACTGGTTTTTGGGAAAATGAAGTCTGGTTTGTTCTCCTTTTTGGCAGATTTCACAGACACGGGCAGCATCGCATATTCTTGGCATATTTTCAACCAACTTATGTTCATTCAAATGCCTGAGTGAAGTATAATTAACATGCCCAACCCATTTATGCCACAATTCAGATTCAACTACAGTGCTAGTAAAGGCATGTGAATTCATAGTTTTCCATTCCTATGGGAAACTTTTATGCCTCATCTCAATTGTCATCGACTCCAGATTATTTTGGTCCAAAGTTGTGCAACTACTATCCTTAAATATTAAGGTATAGCTCTTCTCAATTAATTGGCCAACACTTATCAGGTTTTGGTCAATATCTGGAACATACAAAACATCATAAATGAATTTAGTACCTGTTGGTGTCTAAAATGAAACCTTGCCAATGCCTTTCACTTCAACATACTCCCAATTTCTTGCTTTTACTTTTGATCTGTAGCCATCATTCATCTCCACAAAAATGTCTACATTTGATGTCATATGATGGGTGCAACCACTGTCAAGTAACCATGTTTGAACTCTACTGCAGGCTGTGTAATTTAAGGCTGAAAACAGATGTTCTTCAGCCTGATCTTGAGCTACATTTGCGTGCTGAAGTTCCTTCTTTTCCTTCTGATTTTTGCATACCTTTTCCACATGTTCAAATTGTTTACAAGACCTGCATTGGACTCGAGGTCTGAACCAACGCCATTTAGGTGAATGGTCTTTCCTTTTGCAATGTGGACAAAGATGGTACTTAGTATCCTTTTCTGAACCTTTAGCCTCAGCTTCTTTCTTCTCGTTTTGTGGCTTCTTTCCACCAAAACTTGTTTGAGTTCTCTACTTTCCTTTAGCAAATAGAGCACCCTCAGTCTGCTCATCCTGCATGAACAATCTCCTTTGTTCAGTGGCTTGAAGGGCATTCACTAATTCAGCCAAAGAAATACTAGCCAAGTCTCTTGAATCTTCAACTGAAGAAATCTTGGATTCAAACTTCTCTAGCAAACTGATTAGTACTTTCTCCACTACCCTCTTGTCTAGTAAATCATTTCCAAGTAATCTGATCTGGTTTACCACTTTCATTAATCTATCAGGAAACTCCTTAATCATTTCAAAATCCTTCATCTTCAAAGTCTCAAACTCTCTCCTAAAATTCAGAACCTACATTTGTCTAGTCTTTTTATTGCTTCTGAATTCTTTCTTCAACCTATCTTATGCTTCATTTGCAATTTCACAGGTGATTATCCTTGTGAATATAGCATCTGAGATGGCTGATTGTATGCAAGAAAGGGCCTTAAATTTCTTAGCTATTTCCTCACTATGCTGCTTTAGCTGGTCTATGGTGGGATTAGCTCTTAAAGGTGGTTGTTCTACCACAAGTCATAGGCCTTCAAATATGCCTTCATTTTTGCAGACTAGAATTTATAGTTTTCTCCAGTGAATGTTGAAGGTAAAGGAGCGGAAAAACCACTTGAAGCCACATCATTCACTCACCAAAAACACGGCTTTATAAGGAGGTAACTTACTAGTTTTCTCTCAGTTACTGGTATGGGAAATTCTTACAGGATATGGTAGATCTTATCGGTTTGAAAGGTTATAGATTCGAAGAGAATGAAAGAAGAAACGGGCTGTTGAACTTATCGGATTTGCACAATGCTTACCGATTTTGCACACAACTTACCGAATTTGCTCACACTTGCCGATTTTGCATAAAACACTCTGTTTTTCGGTATTTTCTTCTCGCTTTCGTTCCTTCAAAGATCAATCAGCTCTGATACCACTCATGGAATGTAGAAGACAAAGAGAAGGGAAATTCTATCAATTCATTTCAAGCAAAAGATGGTTACACACGGTTCCTTCATATAGCCATACATTAGTACAAATTCAAATGATTTTCAACAATTATTCTACCTAACTCCACTCTAGCCTTACTTGACTGAACATATGGACAGCTTACAGCACCAACTTGCATGAATTATGAAACATAACTTAAGCTATCATAAGTTACAAAAATACATGTCAAGCTAAAGATAACAAAAACAAATGGTTTGATAACAAAAGTGTCACACATGAGACGGTTCATCAGTCTAGAACTTCATTTTTTATTTTTATTTTATTTATTTATTTTTATTTTTGCTCCAACAACTTAAACAAAAACGAAGCCATAAAGCTTAAATTGAGGATGCCAATATAGGCGAAGTTTTTTGTGGGAGTGATTTTGTTTTCTGTTTTTTGAATTTCACCCTTCCTCCCAAATGAGACAGCCCAGGCCAATGACATGGTAAAGCTTCGTGCTTACCACTTGAGCTATGCCTTGGTCCCAAGTTCTTGAAGGCTTCTCTAGGACAATTTTTTCAAGAATCAGATGTATCAATTGATCCTTCTACCCTTGTTTTTGCTAGAGAGCGATAAATTTTCTGACTTGTGATGGGCTCATAAAAACTCAAAAGTTCCCTGTATACCATGGTTTATATCTTTCTTTGTTGTGTTTGTACTATTTTGCAAGTGCTACATGTATTATTGTTGGCCAGTCTCTCTTTTTATGGCATAGTTGTGAAGCACATCAGCCAAATAACTATAAGCAACCAATTTTTTAGTTCAACCCAGGAATTCCAGAATCATGAAATCATATCTGTACTTACAGAAAGTGCAAGACCTGATTTCTGCTGAACCTCACAGGGCGAGGGGGGCTTTATTGGACTTGCAAAATCTTGCGTGTAATATGCTTATTTTATTATTGAATGGTTAGATTCTTATTATATTATTGTATCTAATAAGTTGTATAACCTTATTAATTTTCAGATTTAAAGGCATCACTGGTTTAACAAATGTCTTCTTCAAACAAGTTGCAAGAGTTCAAGAAAATTTCTCTTGAAGAATTAGAATGAGATGATTCTAATTTAATTTTGTTAATTTCTTTTTCAAACATGTATTACTATTAGTATAATAGTATATGATGTGAGACGGAGTCTAATTAGATTTCTCTATTGAACTACACCTGTGTATTTCTAAAAGACATCATTGATGCGTGTTTTGAAATTTAGCCACTATTTGAGCCTAATTTTTTTAAGAATACATTTTTCAAAACTCATTTTCAATCACACATTCTCCCATAAATAATTACACACGCATTTCAAAAACTTTTCCTTACTTTTTAACCACATTTTTTTTCAAAAAATTACTATTCCATAATATATTTTAACCATAAAAATGGGAATCGAACGGGTGCTTATTATTGACATAGTTATTGGTGTTCATATTTTTAGTGCAAAAAATAATGTTATTGATATATATATATATATATATATATATATATATATATATATATATATATATATATATATTTGACAATAAACAAATTGAGAATGCTATTTAATAGGTATACATTACAATTAAAAAATGCAATTGAAAATGATATGTTATATTCAATAAATGCTATAAATATTTAAAATTATGAAAGAAAAGGAATGTTATTGAAGATATAACCATGACAATTAAAGAATGTTATTAAAATCAAAATTATAACAAAAAATGCTACCAAAACAAATTGCACAAAAAAATGCTATAAATACTAAAACCATGGCGATAATAGGGTGATATCTAAAATTTTTTATAACACTATCTAATAGCATTCAAAATATGTTATAATAGAGTTACAACTTTCAATAACACCACCTACAATAGCGTTTCGAAAAATACTATAGAACATGATCGATAGCATTCTTCGCAAGCTATAGATGAATGTTGAAAATATAGTATATGCCAAAATTCCTAATGAAATTGAACATATATATTTATATACTCCTTTTATAAAACATATGATATGCATGGTACGTGTGGTTATATGAATCCCTACAATGTATATATGGAAAAAGGTTCATATCGAAGTCGCTATCCCAAAAAAGATTTCTTCCAAGATTTCTTTCAATAACAATCGATACCTAAAATATAGGAGAAGAAACAATGAAATAAAAGTTAATGTCTGAAAACATTTGTTGGATAATAGGTGGGTAATTCCATACAATCCATACTTGGTAAATTTGATTGAAATATTAACATTGAAATACATTCTACTATTAAGGCTGTTAAAGATCATGATAAGGTGCATTTTCCTATAAATACTTAACAAGATGCTGGCCCAATCGATGAGATTAAAATTATCGTTCAGATAGAATATAGAT
Source organism: Fraxinus americana (assembly GCA_035079005.1). Taxonomy (NCBI): domain Eukaryota; kingdom Viridiplantae; phylum Streptophyta; class Magnoliopsida; order Lamiales; family Oleaceae; genus Fraxinus; species Fraxinus americana. The sequence continues at coordinate 22,094 of JAVHZT010000184.1, read as the reverse complement.
TTCACTATCAGCAGCAGTTTGGAAAATATAATCATTTACTTTGTATGATATGAATCAACTTGTTACTTCATTATTGTTGCATCTCAAGAATAGAAAATTACTCTCATAGAAAGAAAATGAAGAATTGAAAATGTTGAAAAAATTTGATCCTAACAAGGGAATGGAGAAGAGAAATCAAAGAAAAAGATCATCACTCAAAATGGCTTGAACGCATAATTGTTGTCCTTCAACTAAATTTGTCTCCTCTAGGATTAATTTTGATGCTTAAAAGGACTCAAGGCAAATGGTTTGAAAGATTTTTCTAGCATAGAAGAAAAATAAACACTCAAGCACTTTCATTTTTCTTCTTAGAACTTGAAGAACACTTGAAGGTTGAATAGGTATATAAACTTTAATAAAGATTATTTCTATATAGAATGATCTCTTGAATTGATGATTTGATTGTGTTTTAGAATGAAATCGATCTCATATTTATAAATTATCATTCATACACTATGAAAAGTCTCGAAAATTCATGCAAAGATGAGTTTTCTCATGAAAATGATCCAAAAAAGGGACCAGAATTTTAAACCCAACGGAAAAAAATTTCAAAGCGGGCGAATGCCCAGACTTGCGCTGGCAAAAATTTCAACCCCTCCGTTCTTTCTTCTCGTTTTGCTTTCAGCGTTTCCATACTTTTTGGATACACCAATATGGATGTATCATTATTCAAATATACTTATCATTATAAGTTGAACAATAAATTACAACAGGAAAGAGTTATTAGAAGATATTTTTACGTAAACTATGTTAACTGAATTTTTTGTCTTAAATACTACAGACGAAAATGTCTAAAAATCATTGTGCAAGGATATCACCAAACAATATGTATGGAATTTAAATAGAAGATATTGAAGTTGGAGAGAGCGTTGCACAGTTATTGGAGATTTCTAGCCGCTAATCTGGCCTAAGGCGAGATACTATTTATAGATTTTATTAAACCATGTTTGAGGTCCAACATCTTTTTAAAGTTTGAAACATGACATGGTACTTTTGTATCGTCTTTTCATGAGGTTGTATTATCACGAGGTTTGTCTGCTCCAGATGATAAATGTTAACCTTGTTTGACAGAAGCCTGCAGTTGTGCAATGACACACTGCATAGGTTATTGCCACAATTTTATTATCATGTTGTCCTATCCGAAGAAATTATGAATTTAATATAAAGTTTTCATGATTGAAGATTATCTACAATAATATATAGTTTTGGAATATGAATACTTAAGGGTTAAGGTATTACAGAGTACAAATACAATTTTAGAACCACTGGGATAAGAAAACTTGTAGGCTTGTTATCTAGGAACTTGTTTAGAAATACAGTAATGAAAGGAACATAAGAGTCTGTCACTAAATATTTGATCAAATAGGATCGTCTATTTCCAATAGAACCTATCAGTAAAATCCCCTCATACTTCTTCATCTTTTGAGTTCTACAAGATCGATCACTCAAGAACTCTGGTCTTGTTAGGTTTTGATACCCAAAGAATCTCGAACGATAATATAAATGTTGGATTAAATTGTTACCAACAACCAATTCAAAAGGCTCAACCTCAAAACAACATGGGCCGTTGGAAGTAATTTAAGCAATTAATGTTGCTCATGACCCATATGCATTACCTCTTGGATGGCTTTGAATCTTAGCCAATTTAACATCTTTTATTGATCCAACTAAAGTTTAACATAGCCTATATATATATCGTGTCTTTGCCCTAGCCATTTTGTGTGTGATTTGTGTGTTAGAAAGAGAAAAACCGGCAGCTTGCTCAGAGAAAAAATGGTGGTTTTCTTTGTGTTTTGGCCTCCATCTCGTGTTTCTTCCATTGTTTTTCTCGTGCCTTTGTGGCCCACAAATTATCACCATTATCTTTTCCTTTGTGAGTGAGATTGAGTAGTAGCCTAGGTGAATATATTGGTTGTGGGTTGGAACCGTTTGGATTGGTTGTTTAGTAGAGAAAGGTAATGTGAAACTGAGCCCAGAAAACACCATTTTGACGACCCTTGGAGCAAGCTTCGGTAACAATTGGTATCAGAGTTTTAAGGTGGTGGATTTTGCTTGAAAAACAGAGCAAAAACCGATCGAAAATTGGCAGAAAGTCAAGCAGAAAAATAGAAATGAACCTACCCAGTTTTTCTTCAATCTGATAGGATATGTTTGTCCAATTTTCGGCCAATCGAGTGACCGGTTGGTGAAACGGAGACCACCTATGTGACGTGTAGGCGGAGGAGATCCCAGTGGTCAGGCGCATGATAGGCGGCGATTAGGGGTGGGCAAAACTCAATCCAACCCAACCCAACCCAACCCAACCCGACCGGGTTGGGTCGAATTTTTGTTATTTTTTGGTGGGTTTCGATTTTTGGGTTGAGTAGTCGGGTCGGGTTGTGGGTTAACAAGAAAAACCCGATATAACCCAACCCAACCCAACCCAACCCGCCAACATTAAAACAAAAACAAAAAAAAAGGGGGGGAAATGAAAAAAGGAAAAAGACGTGAAATGAAAAAAAAGGCCCTAAACTAGTAAACTCTCAGTTCTCACTTCTCACTCTCGTGACTCTCTTCTAGTCTTCTTCACTCCCGCCGCAAAGCCAACAAGTCCTAATCAACAATTTTCTCTAAAATCGCACAAAAGCCATCTCTAGATCCTTATTTAAATCAACAATTTCCTAATTAAATTCGAAGTGGTGTATCTGTACGCTGCAAGCCAAGAGCTTAAATTGCAGAGTGGTGGAATTTTCTCTCAAATCGCCGACAGCGATCTTCGTTTTCCGGTTGCCGATTATCAGACGTCCACACCCCAGTGCTAGAGTAAGTATATTTCCTTATCCATGAAATTTGCTAGTAGTTTTCAAAATTTTCTAGTAGTTTTCCACACTCCAGTGCTCTGTTCTTTCTTTTATCCATGAAATTTGCTAGCGGTTTTCCAAATTTTTGCACTAAGGCTTTGTCTGGCAAAACTAAAAATCAACTTTTCAGCCAAATTTTGACCGTTACTTCACTGTACGTGGGGCCCGCCGCTGAGAGGACTGGTCCATTATTACGGCTGAACGGTCAAATTGTGGCTTAAAATTCGGATGGAAATCTGGGGCAGACAGCCTCTAAATATTGTGACCTGTGAACAATGATGTATGGTTATGTTATGCAGCGAAGGGAAGAAGACTAAGAAATGTTTTGGTAAATGAGCTAAAAACTCACTTCAGGCTAAAAGAGCCTAAATATCTAGTGATAAGACTTGAAATGACTTACATTTTGATTAGACTCGGTGACTATTATTTTATTCCACAATGCCCAAATTTGTTAGCTGGCCCGAAATTTACAGAGAATTAAGTAAGGCTTAGTTTGTTCATTGTTGACTGCAATCTGTTATATATCTTTGCTTCTTGTTGGATGAGCATATAATGGCTACATAATTTATGTATGCAGTTTATTAAATTAAATGTAAGCTAAAATTATTTCCGGAGCTCAGAAAAAAATATCTTCCACTGGGGTCTGGGGCTTGGGAGAACAGTAAGAAAGCAAGTCTAGAGACCGAGCTTAAAAAAATTGAGGTAACAAGTCATCCCCCTTAGGATTTTCTTCTGCTGTGAATTCTAATGATGAAAATGTTAATCTTTTTTTAAAGTGAATGATGGAAATTTACTTTGTTAATATTCTGCTGTGAACCCATATTTACTAACTTTTCCTCTTTTATTCTTCGTTTACTTGTCTTTAGCTATTACTCCAAAACCAACCAACCCAACCCGACCCCACCGACACTTGATTAGGTTGGGTTTCAACATTTACTCGGGTTGGGTTGGTTTGATTTTAGATCAAACCGATCGTGTTGGGTTTGGGCAAAAATCGAGCCAACCCAACCCACGCCTACCCCTAGGGGCGATGGTGTGTGGAGGCCACACCCAGAAACTATTGGTCGTGCGTGGAGGCATGCGAGAAGGAATCCGACGATGGTTTCTTCCCACAATTTGTTCCTGACATTTTGCTGTTGTTAGTTTTTTGTTTCAGGTTATATGGCGAAGTCTGGACGATTGTGTTCTTCATATGTTCAGGATTTGATCATGATTGATTCCTATGATTGTTGGAGACTTTAGGACGAATAGTGGTGGTTCTAAAGAGATAAATTCACATCTCTTGATATTTACAGACTTTCAGACGTAGTCTGCTCGGTATAATGTTCTTTCTTTTTGTTATTGCAGTTAAGATTATTGTGTAGCATAGTCATTTATTTTTGAAAAAATTGCAGCTGCGGTCCCTAACCTTTTCGTTTTTTACAGATTTTACCTCAACCTTCACTTTGTGCCACCAAAGGTCCCAAATCTTTCAAAAATAAGCGGCAGAGGTCCAAATGGTTGGATTTAACTGTTAGTTGACCAAATAAGTTGATTTTGACCAAATATAAAAAGGGTAAAATGGTAATTTTGCAATTTATCTCTTAAAATAATCAAAACAAAACAAAACAAAAATAAAAGAAAAAAATGTTTATTGTCTCTCTCCTTCAAATCACCCACCCTCCCTCACTCACCCCCAACCAAATAAATAAAAAAGGTTATCTTCTTCCCCACCCCACATAACCTCACAACCCCGAACCCCGTCCCTAAAATCTACATCCACCAACCCTGGCCAACTTCCACCAATTCACCATCTCCACCTTTTCCTTTATTTGCACATCCTTCCCAACGATGACAATGGCGTTGAACACAACATCTTCTTCCTCATCAACCAAGTTGACAACTAATGGACCAGTCCTCAGCGTCATCAACAAACATCTCCATTTCCTCTGCAAGAAGCAGAATTGCATGCATACTCCAGATGGAAGACTCCCTATCCCAGGGAAAAACCCCAACAAGGAGCAACAAGAAACCCTTAAATCCAAACCATTCATCCTTTCCAGCATCGACGAGCTTGAAAACCTCTGTCAGCCCCTCGCCAAAGCTGTAGCTTAGGAAATCTCCATCCCTTACCAAAAACTAGAATCTAAAGCCCCAATCAAACAAACCTCAAATGAGGAAACCCAAAAACCTGAGGAGCCGGTAGTGGTGGAGGAAAAGAAGTCGAATTCTATGGGCATTTCTGTAATTTTTTATCTGATGAATCTACTATATTTTGGGAGTGTGTTGGATGTGAAGACACGAAGAAGCTTCAGTTTTAATTAAAAGAGGAAAACATTCACTTCGTGGGTTCAAGAATGGGTAAATGAGTTGAGTTTATTTTGTTTTGGGATGGATGTGTGGATAGGGTTGGGAAAGAATAATCAATGGGTGGCCATTGGAAGCGATGGCAGTGGCGTCGACGCCAACTGTGGAGAGTCGTGGTGGACAAAAAGCTTATTTGGTTTGGTTGGGGTGAGGAAGGGAGGGAAGAAAGATGGGTGGTTTAAAAGAGAGAGACGATAAACAGTTTTTTCTTTTATTTGTGTTTTGTTTTGTTTTAATTATTTTAAGAGACAAATAGCAAAATTACCATTTTACCCATTTTAAATTTGGTCAAAATCAACTTATTTGGTCAACTAACGGTCCATCCATTTGGACCTCTGCTGCATATTTTTGAAAGATTTGGGACCTGTGGTGGTACAAAGTGATGGTTGAGGTAAAGTCTGCAAAAAATGAAAAGGTTAAGGACCGCAGGTGCAATTTTTCCTTTATTTTTCACAATAGAAGTCATCGTGTGGGGTGACATTAGGTTTGAGTTACCGTGAAGGAGTAACTATTGCTTGTTGCTAGACCTAGGTATTTCTTGTTAATTATTTGTTTTGAATTCTTTATGAATTTAGCGTCCATTATTTTTCATTATTAGAATTGCTCGTGACCTTAAGAAAGTTTTTTACATGACCATTCTGTGTGAATTGTGTCTGTACTTTGCTTGTGGTCATTATTGATTGCATTTTATGTTTTGTGCATTTTTTGTTAAAATGACAACACATTTTTGAGTTGTGCTATTTCAATGAAAATGTGATTTTTTAAATTTGGTAAAACAAAAAGGTTTTTTATAAAACTGTTCATGGAAAATGTAGGTCTAAGGCAAGTGCGAAAAGTAAGATGTGTTTTAATTGCAGTAAATTTGGACATGGTAAAATAAGTTGTCCTAAGAATGATAATAAAAGGAAAGATAACGAGTGAGGTGAGGCGAATGTGGATATTGGGTTGAGTCACGACCTAGTGAGGTTTATTGAGAGTAAACTAATTACTGCATGTGGATCCGTGTGTAATCCTTTCTACATGAGTGTGATTGCTTAATTTTGTTGCATGGTTATATGCGTATTTCAATGTGTTTGATATGTGCATTTGTATGAATTTTGAGAACAATTTAATTACTTGGTGTAATTGTTTGAATGCATAGTGGGTTAAGATTCATTAGCAATGTGTTATATGTCTATTGGTGAGATGGAGTATAGATATCTAGGGGTAAATTGGTGGTTTGTACCGGGGATGGGAGTGTGACATTTGGATCAAAAGTAGAGAAGTGATTAAATGTTGGAATTCTTTATCTATGAAGAGACCCTGATCAGGAATGTAAGAGAGACACTTCTATCACTTATGTTAGGTAGAGACCCATTATCCATTTAGGTTGGGAGAAGTGATGTTGTGATAGAGGATTATCCCAAAAACTTAGGATCTATAGAGGTCTACTAGTTAGACATGAGTTAATGTTCAGTCTAGTGAGTATGGAGGGCAATAAGGTAAGATATGTATTCTCGAGGTATGAGCAACACAGAATGGGATAGGATAAGTGTGGTTAGATCTTTTCGTGGGGTCATTTATCTAATTGTTGCATATGTATTGGTCGCTTGATTGATTAACTTGGTGTTAATCTATTGTTTTGTATAAACATGTATTTTTTGAAAAGATCTGTGTTATTCTATATGATATCTCCATCATATGTTTATTTGCTCTTGATTGATTGTTGTGATTATCTACTTCTACTTGGCATTTTTTTGTGACCTTAGCCCTAGTGAGTACATGGAACAGGTATTGTGTGTGTTTCGATTCCAAAACACAAAGTAAGGTCTTTGATTCTAATTTTATTGGTTGCCTTGATTATACAAATGTTAACGTTGTGTCTTGATTGCTTGCAAGTTGATTAGGTATCAAAATGGAGATTTGTTGGGTTTTAATACCCAATGAATCTTGGACCATGATGTAAACGTTGAATTAAATTGTTACCAACAACCAAGTCCAAAGGCTCAACTGGAAAACATAGGTCAATGGAAGTAACTTAAACAACTAATATTGCTCATCGCCCATATATATTACCTCTGGATGGCTTTGAATCTTGGCCCATTTAATCTGTTATTAGTCCAACTAAATCTTAACCTAGCCTATATATATGGTGTCTTTGCCCTAACCGTTTTGTGTGTGATTTGTATGTTAGAAAGAGAAAAATCGGCAGCTTGCTTAGAGAGAAAATGGTGGCTTTCTTTGTGTTTTGGCATCCATCTCGTGTTTCTTCCATTGTTTTTCTCGTTCCTTTATGGCCTACAAATCATCACTATTATCTTGTCCTTTGTAGTTGAGATTGAGGAGCAACCAAGGTGAGTATATTGGTTGCGGGTTGGAGCTGTTTGGATTGGTTGTTTGGTAGAGAGAGGTAACGTGAAATTGAGCTGGAAAAATATCGTTTTGATTACCATTGGAGCTAGGTTCCGTGACAGGTCTCTATCCGAACCCAATAAAAAAAGGGTTCATTTATTATAAATTCATTAGGAATGGTTCTGATCTAGTTCATGGCCTATCAGAAGTAGAAGCGTTTTGATGGGCTAATAAGCTCTTTGCAAGTATATTTCCTTGTCCTTTAATTCAATAATTGATCCAACCCTTTGTTTTTTAAAGAAAGTGTCCACTTCAAATTGATATTTTTCAAGAAATGCAAACATGAAATAAGAAATTCAATGTTTCACTAATATTTCGAATAATGTTCTCGAATTCGAGTTAATTATATTTTGCTTCTTCCTCGGGCACAGAGAGAGAAAGACGATCCGATCAAAATGAATTCTTTTTTTGACTAAGCAATTATGGATGACTTGATAATTTCAATTCGAATCGACCCATCCGGTATATTTTCTACTTTCATAGCAGTGTGTCTATGTTTTTGCTTTATGAATATGATATTTTTTGGTCATTTCTAATAATATCATGTCTTTTTTTCCCTTCAAATTTACCTACTATAGTATTAGAGTGAATATGATCTCTATCAAATGTATTTAACGCTTTAGCTAGTACACGTACGTGTATACCATAATTCTTCCATTTATCAATAACTACATGCATTGAACGGTGAATGTGAAGAAACAAGCCATTATCTCAACAATAATGAGACATGCAAAAGCGAGCTTTCACAGGACTATTGTCGTTGCTTATGAACCTGGATCTCCTATCCATGACCAGGATTAAACTTGGGTGAAACTAAGTGGAGTTTTGAACCGACTGATGTTGAAGAATTATCTGATGAGTTGTGGTTTAGGGATAATCAGGCTCAAACCGATTATTTCCACCACATCAAGGTGATACTCTATTGGAGAGTTACATCCCTTCCATTTCCAAATCAAGAAATAGAACTAACTAATTGCAATTCAAACGATCGAAAAACTCAATGCCACAATTCTTCAACAACTTGGAGCCGGGCCTTATTTTGCACTATTACGGATATGAAAATAATGGTCAAATCGAATTTCTCACATGTGTAACTATTCAAGAACATGAAATATTAGCAAGGTTATTTAATCATTGAATTTAGAATTTTCTATCAGAAGCTGATATACTGTGTGCAAAATAACTTAATACACAATACAAAAAATGCATATGATTCTATTGCTGCTTAAGTTGTTAGTAATGTAGGAGACCTTTGTCGGAATATTTGGTATTATTTATAGTGAATTGGAATAAGTTTCCAATTGGTGCGATGACTAGTCACGACTCTTCAATTGCAAATGGTGCTTATCAAAGAGTTATATTGTTTCGAAATAAGTGTGACATTTTGATAAGGTGTAATCTACACCAATAAATATGAAATTATGCAATCTAAAGGTTAAAATTAATTTTGCCAAGAGAAGCAACCATTCGAAGAAACACATGAAAATCTATAAATAGAACTCTAATTATTCCATTTCTTTACTCGAAATCAATTCCTAATAAATTATTTTTAATATTCTTCTCTCTAAATTCTGTCAAAATAATTTCCATATTATTTTAAGTTTCTTATTCGATATTTATTATTTGTTATCTTTCATTTAGAAGAGTACAGTCAAGTATTGGTTTGCCCAACAAAATTAATAGTGTGATATATTAATTTTAGAAGAAGTTTTGTATCTTGGGAGACGGATGTTCATTTGATCATGTTAGTACCAGTGCAGAGGGCGAAATCCGTCTTAAAAATATTTGTATTCGCATACCTCGCTTCATTTCATCTCTTTCGAATTTTTGCATTTTCTACATTTGAGTAAGTTATGATTTATTCATTATTATGTACTTACCATGGTTTCAGTAAGTTGTTACTATATCCTATTTGTATGCTCACATTTTTTTATTAATGGAATATAAATTATACATCAAATTATCCAACAATCTGTTATCTGCTGTTGGGGGAGTCCTACAGGAACACCAAAAACATTCTAGTATCGTGCTTCGCTTGCAGCTGTTAGATTAAGAAAGCTAATCGGTTTATTTAAAAACAATGTCATCAGGTGTGGCTGCTAGTTTAATGAGCAGAGATAGAACAACACATCAAGTTTTCAGATACTGCTTGAAATACATATTTAGTCTCTCTAGCGAGGATGATATTGCTGCAAGTCTCTTAAATTCTTATCTATTCACAAAATAGATCAATTAGTTCAAAATACGAGAGTCATGTTAGATCCATTATCATGTCAGTACTTGCTCCGAATTGGCAGTGGAGCAGATAACTTCATTTTGTGGTATGGTTAAAGTGTTACATTATATAGCTATTGATTATGAAGATAGCGATATTTCATTAGAAATGAAGAGTTTTTCATTTTTTTTCATCATATTGGTTTTCTAAGTAATCACTTCGTATTGCAGATTGGTGGATTAGACAGAAGCCGGCAGAGGTCCCCAAGTGTTGCAGCAAAACTCATAGATTGCAAAGCCGCCAACGGTAGTGAATATTATGTTGGAATTAATTGAATTTAAGTGTGTTAAATAATTAAATGTGATATTTAATTATGCGGGCCATTGCAATTAATTTGGGTGAATTGGAAAAGTTTCCAATATAGGTCCATAAGTTGATAAACCCAATTTTAAGTGTCTTATATATGGTAAGGAATCCCACATCCAAAGTTTACAAGAAAAAAAACTTGTTTATATAGTGAGATGTGTGTACAAGTTATAATTTAATAAGTGACCTACAACTTAGCTAACTTTGGCTATCCAAAGGCTAGCAAACTAGCCACCAATAGACGCACCACTCACACCACGCCCGGTCCCCGGCCTCGGCCCCGGCTCGCACATGTCGCAAAAAGTTCACATTGGGGGCTTTAGAGGTGCATTGTGCACTTCTAAGACAAATTAGACCAAGTGGTGCACCAGTTCATGATTATCACACACTCATTTAATGAGACACTTCAATCTCTATAAATAGAGACATCCAAATTCGTTTTTGAACACACCAAATCAATTAATATACTCTTAATTTCTAAATTTCTTCTCTCTCCATATTCTGCAAAGATTCTTTCAATATATTCGTGGTTATTTCGTTCGAGTAAGATAATTCTTTGGTTCGGCCAACAAGGTTGGTAGTGTGCAATTCGATTTTGGAAGGAGCGTTGTATCTTGGGAGATAGACGTTCGTAATCCCCGTTTGTACTTTATTGGAGGCGAAATATGTCTTAAGGAGATTTTCTTTGGCATACCTTGCTTCATCTACTGCATTTCTTTTCTGTTTTTTTTTTTAATTCTTCTTTTGATTGTGATAGTCGAATTTCTGACAACAATCTTAAGACAGGTTTTTTTTTCTTTCTTCTAAATTTCTATTGATTATTTTCTCTAATTATGGTTTTACAGAAAATGACTAATACTATTGAAAATAATACTAGTACTGTGATTGTGCCAAATTCGGGTTCCAATCAATTTGTCATGTTGCAAGCTTCACGACATGAGAAACTACAAAAATTCAATGGCACAGATTTTAAGTGTTGGCAACAGAGGATGCTGTTCTATTTGATAACGTTAAACTTAGTAAAGTATCTGCGTGAAGAATGTCCCACACAAACATCGGAGAATGCTACTGATAAAAATGTTCAATTAGTCTTTGAAGCATGGAAACATGCAGAGTTCTTATGACGTAACTACGTTCTCAATGGATTGGATAACACCTTATATGATGTGTATTGTGACTACAAGACGGATTAGGAATTGTGGGAGTCTCTTGATAAAAAATACAAGATAAAAGATGCTGGAACGAAGAAATTCATTGTCGGCAAATTTCTGGATTTCAAGATGACTGATTCAAAGACGGTAATGAGTCGGGTTCAAGAAATACAAGTTTTACTTCATAATATTAAAGCTAAAGGTATGACTTTGAGTGAATATTTCCAGATTGCTGCTATAATCAAGAAACTGCCTCCTTTATGAAAAGATTTCAAAAACTATGTCAAGCATAAACGTAAAGAGATAACGATGGAGAATCTAATTGTTCAACTTCGTATTGAAGAAGACAACCAGGCTGTAGAAAAGAAGAACAATATGTGCAACATGGAAGCAAAGGCTAACATGGTGGAAGACTCGGGATATAAGAACAAGAAAAGGAAGCGTTCTGACTCATCCATGGACAACAAAAAAGTCAACAATTCAAAACGGTTCAAAAGAAACTGTTATATTTGCGGGAAGCAGGGACATCGGGCTAAAGACAGTCGAAGCAAAAAGAATGATACACCGAAAAAGAAACCGCCCCAAGCCAATATAACAAAAGTGGATAATATTTCTACAGATGTTACAGACATCAACCCGTCTGATGTTGTTTCTGAAGTTAACTTGGTATCTAATGCCAAAGATTGGTGGTTGGACACAAGAGCCACTCGTCACATCTGTGCGGATAAGGGTCTATTCTCTGAATATAAGACCTTGAATCACAATGAGTGTCTTTACATGGACAATTCTACAACTTCTAAAATTGAAGGGATTTGGAAAGGCTATTTTGAAATTCACGTGGAGGAAAGAACTAATACTGAATGAAGTTGTACATGTCCCAAATATCAGAAAGAATTTGATTTCAGCATCTATTCTTAGTAAGAAATGATTTAAAATGATGTTTGAATCTGATAAGGTTTGTACTTACTAAGGGAGGCATGTATGTTGGGAATGGTTATTTACTTGATGGTCTATTTTAAGGCCAATACTTTTGTAGTGGACAAAAAATCCAGATATTGTATCCGCAAGTTATTAATAAAACTTATAATTTTGTTTACTTGCTTGAATCTTCAAATTTATAGCATAGCAGATTAGGACATGTAAATCGTGCTTGATTAAGAAAACCTATAGGTTTAGGTGTTATACTTAAACTTGAATCCGAAGACAAACATAAATGTGAAATTTGTGTTGAAGCAAAATTTACTAAAAAAAACCTTTTAACTCAATTGAAAGGTGTAGTGAATCATTAAGTTTAATACATATCAACATTTGTGATCTAAAATTTGTTCAAACTCGAGGTGGTAAAAAATATTTTATCACGTTTATTGATTATCATTGTAGGTATTGCCATATTTATTATTAAGTAGCAAAGACGAGGCATTGAATGCATTTGTTACTTACAAAAATGCTAGGTCTTAAAACTATTGATTGCATTTTTTATCGGATATGCAATAAATAGTAGTGCGTATAGATTTCTTGTGCATAAATCTGATATAAGTGACATTCATGTCAATACAATTATTAAATCTCGAGATACTAAATTTTTTGAAGATGCGTTCCCTAATAAAAGAGATATTCTTGAGAATACTCAAAAAAGAACACGGGATAATACTTTTGAAAACAATATAGAACCTGAATCAAGAAGGAGTAAAAGAGCAAAAATTGCTAAATCCTTTGGTCCAGATTTTATATCTTTCATGATTGAGAAAGAGCCTCAAACATTTAAAAAAGCTATGACTAGTCCAGACTTCGTATTCTGGAAAGAAGCTATAAATAGTGAAACTGAATTCATTATTGAGTAGCAATACTTGGCAATTGGTTGATCCTCCTAAGGGAACTAGACCAATAGGATGCAAATGGATTTTTAAAAGAGAGTTAAGATATGATGGTTCAATAGACAAATACAAGGCTCGACTGGTTGCAAAAGGATATCGTCAGAAAGAAGGGATTGATTTCTTTGACACATATTCTCCAGTAACTAGAATTATTTCTATTCAAATTTTAATTGCTATAACAGCCTTGTATAATTTACAGATACATCAAATGGATGTTAAGATTGCATTCTTGAATGGTGAATTAAATGAAGAAGTATATATGGAACAGCCGAAGGTTTCATAGTGAAAGGACAAGACAACAAAGTTTTCAAACTTGTTAAGTCCTTATACGGTATGAAGTAAGCTCCTAAACAATGGCACGAGAAGTTTGACAATGTCATGATTAGGAATGGTTTCATCATAAATGCATGTGACAAATGCGTATATTCGAAAAAATTCGAAAAATGATACGTACTCGTCTGTTTATATGTTGATGACATGATTATATTGGGAACTAATATAGAAGTCATCAATAGAACAAAGAATGTACTTACCAATAATTTTGACATAAAAGATATGGGTAAAGCAGACGTGATTCTAGGATTGAAGATATCTAGAACATCAGATGTAATATTCTCGTCTCAAACTCATTATGTTGATAAAATAATTGAGAGGTTTAAGACTCATAATATTAAAGAGGCGAGTAACCTATTTCTTCCTTATATAGTTCTTCACAAGAATAGTAGAAATAGAAAACAGTAGTTAGAATATTCACAAATTATTGGGAGTTTAATGTACTTAATGAATTGTACAAGACCTGATATTGCTTACTCGGTAAGTAAGCTCAATCGTTACACAAGTAACCCAAGTAATCAACAATGGGATGCATTACTTAGAGTTTTGGGATAATTGAAATGGACCAGAGAGTGTTCATTATATTATGGAAAATATCCTCCAGTAATTGAAGGATATAGTAATGCCAATTGGATATCAGTTACAGACGAGTCAAAGTCTACCAGTGGCTATATACTTACTCTCGGTGGTGGTGCTATATCATGGAAATCTTCTAAGCAAACGTGTATAGCTCGATCCACTGTAGAATCTGAGTTTATTACTTTAGATAAAGCGCGAGAAGAAGCAGAATGGTTAAGACATTTCGTAGAAGATATTCCTATATGGCCAAAGCCTGTACCGGCTATTTGTATTCATTGCGATAACCAGGCAACAATAGCCGGGCTGGAAATTTTTTATATAATGGTAAGTTGAGACATATACGTCGTAGACAGAACACCTTTCGGCAGTTGCTCTCAAATGGAACAATATCAATTGATTTTGTTAAGTTAAAAGAAAACCTAGTGGGTCCGTTTACTAAAGGGTTATCTAGAGAGTATATAGACTACGCATCGAGGGAAATGGGTTTAAAACCTATAACCCAATAAGTCATCTTAGTGGAAACCTAACCTAGCAACTGGAGATCCCACGGACTAGGTTCAATAGGAAAACTAATTATGAATGACTCGATAAGAAGCACTTAGGAGTTTAACTCCTTCCCATTTCTTTGATGCAAAAAGTGTTGTCTATGAAGTTTAAGGATAAGCTTTGCTTTTAATGATGACTATAAATCAGACAAAAATGTACTCTTTATAGAACATCACCTATGTAAGTGCGCGAACTTGGCCGGTTCTTTGAGAATTTACTTATGCAAATTCTCTAAAGCACTCGCAGAATCCAAATAGTTCAGGGCCAAAATAATGAAGACAATAGAGAACCAAGTTTGATATGAGAGATAAGGTGTTTGGTCTATTGTCTGAGCTTGCAATAACGGATGACAGTTCAAAACGTTGCAAAGTACGCATCGTCGTGAGGAGCTGGTTCGATGACATGACAACGAGAGGCTCGATGAGTTGGCATCCTAGGTGGCACACAAATGACATGTGGCATCACTTCGTCCTGCATGGCAGTGGATGTACGTATGGCATCTGCTTGGCTAGTGAATAGGTATGATGAAAGGACACTACACTTCATGGTTTAATCTGGGCCATCAGATCAGGAAATAGTGCGGTCCAATGGCTAAGATGAATCAGACCAAGTGGTGCAGAAGTTCATGATATGTCACACACTCATTCAATGAGACACTTCAATCTCTATAAATAAAGACATCCAGATTTGTTTTTGAACACACCAAATCAATTAATATACTCTTAATTTCTAAATTTCTTCTCTCTCCATATTCTGCAAAAATTCCTTCAATATATTCGTGGTTATTTCATTTGAGTACGATCATTCTTAGGTTCGACCGAAAAGGTTGATAGTGTGCAATATCGACTTCGGAAGGAGCGTCATATCTTGGGAGACAGACGTCGATAATCCCCGTTTGCACTTTATTGGGGGGTGAAATCTGTCTCAAGGAAATTTGCTTTGGCATACCTCGTTTCATTTACTGCATTTCTTTTCTGTTCTTTTTATTTCTTCTTTTGATTGTGATAGTCGAATTTCAAACAACATATTATGTCTACAAGACAATCATGTGATTAATCATTTATGATCAGATACTAGGTACTTGAACTTGAAAAGGCGTGTTTTACTCAAAATTTTATGGGTTTTGCTATTTATCTGACACTCTGAACAACAATCCACTCACAAGAGAGGAGCTCGCAGTTATTTTCGCTCAGCCCCCCTCTTGTGAGGGGGCTGTCATCCGAGGTGTCAAGCCCTAATGTACACATAACTCAAATTTTATAAGCTGGTGATGAACTTTTTGCTAATGGCTGAAAAGAAATGGATTCCAAGCCTCAGTAGATGGCATGGTCAGTAAATGATATGATTGTTATATGTCATAAGAGCTTGGTTTTCCTGATTGAAGTTGGAGTTATGGATAATATGCTTTGTTAGTAGTCTGTTACGAGCTTCAAGAACATTCAAGAATTAACCATCTAGAATGATTAAACAACAATATAATACGTCATATATGGCCAATAAATTCAAGAACATTCTCAATTAAGTCTCCTTCATTTCATTTAATTTTCTGCATGATGACCCCAAATAAAAATAAAAATTATAATTATAATTTTATAATTCTGAAATTGATTGTCATACTCGTGAATCATGATCTAGGGGTACCATTCCCTAACCTAATGTGAGAGTGAGATCTTGATAGTTAAATCTTTGAAATATCTGATTGTTCTAAAAATTTGAATGAATAGAACGCTTTCATAAATAAAAATAAAAATATAATTTTGTTAGTTAAAAATTCAAATTGATGAAGGTGTCTAAGTGCTAAGAGAAAAGTCTTATCATTTAATAAACATGGACTCGAGTCACATCCGGTGGGTAAGGTCTAAATAATTAGGGTCTGTTTGGACCGGATTAAAATCTGATTTTAATCTAAGTCAAAGTTAATCACATTTTTCGTGGGTCCCACATCTTTTCAACCACACATTTCAAAAACTTTTATCACAATTCACTTAAAATCTAATTTTAATCCCATTAAAGTAACTTAAAATAAATTTGACTTGCGTTTAGTTTAAATTATAAGCACCGTTGTACCAAAAGTATTCAATGACCAAAATGTCCGAGTCCATGAGCTCGACATTGTGCTCATTCTTGAATGACAAGGACAATCACCTTTATAGAAGCATGTTGCGCACGCTAATATCATGCTAACGAAAAAAAAAAATTTAGAGACGTCAAACACGACAATATTGTGTTACACGGGTAAAGGAATAAACAATGCAGACCCACAGTGACTATTCATTGAACTGTTGACAATTAACAACCATGAATATGTAATCCATAAGAATCTTCAAATGCAACACCCATCACAATAATAAATTTTTAAAAAGACGAAAAAACCACCCCCACGCTAGGTCACAACAATCAAGTATTGGTTGATATGCTAGTCTAATGAATGATCAATTTGTTTCAGTAAATGAAACATAATTGCACCATATGTGAATGTGGTCTCAATCTGCTTTACAATTAACTTAAAAAATAAAATAAAATAAGCAAGCATGACTTCTCGGAGATAACCATTTCAACTTGTATGCTAAACTTTATCTTCTACTTATTGGAGTTTTTTTGTATCTTGTTTGTGTAGTGAAGCTTTGACGAAAACTTGTCAAAGCAATTGACACTTGTGGTCATATTATAAACTCACAAATCTCAATGAAAACGTGCATAAATACTTACAAATACAGATTCCGGGTTTGAACCGCAACCTCCCACATAAATATCACATCTTTTACCACTCAACAAACTATCCCAATTTAATTATTTTCTTTCATATAATATATATCAAACACTGTGGTGATAGTGAAGAGGGCAGCGGAGCCGATCGTGACAATTTTTCTGGCCTTATTCGAACTTTAGTGTACATTCAAATTTTTTTGAGGTGATAGTGTACATTCAAATTTTTTTAGCATTTAGGGCAAATTTCACGTGGGGTTTCGAACATTTGATTTCTTGAGTTATAAAAATGTCAGCGCCAAGTGTCCATTTTTGAGGATAAAAATTAGATTAACCGCTAAAAATGTCTAATCTTGAATAAAATGACAAATTTATCCTGAATTTGATCTTAAACATATGGATAAATTACACTTGGGGTCCCAAAACTTTGAAGGTGATGAGATTTCGAACCTTTAATTTCTTACACCTAAAGTCTCAAACCTTCCTTGCGTTTGAGCCAATGATCCATTTTCAATAGAAAACCACAGATTGACCATCGAAAGGTCTAAAATTGAATAAAATAATCATTTTTCGCTTAGTGTGACTGTAAACAAGTATATAAAGAAAAAAAAAATAAAAAGATTTCTTCATCCCAGTTTTTCTGAGGGAAATTGTTGGTACACACACACACATTTATTTGCTGAAATTATGTGTAAAATAGCTCAGTTGAAGAGAGGAGAAGAAAAACAGAATTGGGGAAAAATATTATTTCTTACTCAAATGATTTGTACAGGATGAATGTGTATATATACACGTGCAAAGCAAAACAGAAAAACAAGATTACAACTGTCATCTAACTAACTTAACCAATCAAATATTTACAGCTATTTATAGAAATTAATTGAGGGTTAATCAGCTTGTTTCTTGCATAGAATGAGACTTGCACTTGGCTTCCCTTGACTTCAATTCTAAAGCTTTAAGGTAAGACTGTAAATTCTAACATCTCCCCTCAAGAGGAGAATGAATATTTATCAATTTCATCTTGTGTATCAAATGATTAAAGTGAAGGGAACCAAGGGGTTTAGTGAGGATGTCTGCAACTTGATGCTTAGAAGGGATATGTATAAATTTGATCAGCCCCTCCTGCAACTTCTCCCTGACCAAGTGACAGTCAAGTTGGATATGCTTTGTCCTTTCATAGTGAATCGGGTTGGAAGCAATATCTGAGGCTGGCTTGCTATCTATATACAGTAAATCAGGTTTTGAATGTGGAATCCGCAAGTCATCCAATAAGTAAACTAGCCATTGTAACTCACAAGTAGTGGAGGCAAGGGCCCGGTATTCAGACTCAACTGAGGATCGACTAACAGTGTGTTGCTTCTTGGATTTCTAGGATATCAATGAGTCACCAAGGAAAACCGTAAAGCCAGAAATACTTCTCATTGTGTCTATGCAACCACCCCAATCACTATCAGAGTAGGCCTTAAGATGCAAATCAGAGTTTGCATCCAAAAAAATTCCCTATCCTAGAATGGCTTTAATGTACCGGAGAACTCTTTCAGCAACACTGAAATGAAAAAGGCTGGGATTAGCCATGAACTCTAAGGGCCTGTACTGAATAGGACAAATCAGGCCTTATTATAGTAAGGTATAATAGCCTACCTATAAGTCTTCTTAAATGAGTAGGATTAGGCAGAGGGGAAGAACTATCAACAGCACTAAGTTTAAGGGTGGATTCCATTGGAAAAGCAACATGTTTACAACCTAAAAATCCACTATCATCCAGGATATCGAGAGCATATTTCCTCTGGCATAATGTGATGCCTTTTTTCTGATCGGGCCACTTCAATGCCTAAAATGTATTTCAACTCCCCCAAATCCTTAATGGTGAAAGAGTCATGTAAAAAGTGCTTAACAGAATCTATTTCACTGATGCTATTAGAAGCAAGGATAACATCATCCACATAAATCAAAAGTGCTATAAAGGTCCTCAAGTGATGTTTGATGAAGAAAGAAGAGTCGGACTTTCCTTGAACCAAACTAAACTAAAGTAAGGAAGTAGACAATTTGGAAAACCATTGTCTCGAGGCTTGCTTTAGGCCATAGAGACTCTTCTTTAGTTTACAAACTCGTGTTAGTTGATGGTCTGTATCCTGGTGGCAATTGCATGTAAACCTCTTCATGTAACTCTCCATGAAGAAAAACATTATTTACATCAAGCCGATGTAAATGCCAGTGCTTAGTGGCTGCAACAGCTAACAAAGTTCTAACAGTCGTCATTTTAGCCACGGGAGAGAAAGTGTCAAAATAATCGAGGCCTTTCAGTTGAGTGTAGCCTTTTCCTACTAACCTCACCTTGTATCTATCAATAGTGCCATAAGCTTTGAACTTGACCCGATAGACCTATTTACAACCAATTGCAGCCTTGTTTGGAGGTAAAAAAGTAAGGTCCCATGTATTGTTTAATTCAAGAGCTTTGATTTCTTTAGACATGGCTCTTTGCCAATTAGGAAAAGTGTTAGCTTGATGGAAAGTTCTTGGTTCAGAAGTAGATAACAGAACGGAGGTATAAGCAGCATAATTTGAGAAGAGATGCTTGGATGATAAAAAATTAAGAATATCATAAGGCTTACCAGATGAAGGAACGTAGCAGTTGGGAGAGTCAAGAGCTGGTGAGTCAGAACTAGTCATGGTACCACAATAGAATTGATTTAGATATGAAGGAGGATGCATTGGTCGTGTAGATCTTCTAACAGAGGAATCGACAGAAGCAGGAGCAGGATGCGAAGGAAAAGACTCTGGGGGTATAGATGTAGGAAGTGAAGGAGGCGAAGAATCTTGGCATAGAGGTACAGGATGCGAGCGAGAAGAGAAATGATCAAAAAACTGGGGAAAATCAGGAAAACAAAGGGAATATGAATAGAGTTTGGGATAGAAGGAAATGTTGTTTCATGAAATGAAACATTCCTAGAGATAAAAATCCTTTTGGTGGTGAGATCAAGCACTTTATAGCCTTTGACATTAGGTGGATAACCAACAGAAATGCATTTGGTTGTTCTAGGATGGAATTTGTCTCTGTCGGCCTTTAAGGTGTTAGCAAAACACTGGCAACCGAAAGCTCTCAAGTAATGATATGCGGTGGTCTGTGAGAAAAGAGGGCAAAAGGAGTGGTGAGGGAGTCCGGTTAATGAGGTGTGTAGCTGTTAAGACTAATTCAGTCCAGTAAGTGAGAGGTAAGTTTGATTGGAATAAAAGAGCTCTAGAAACGTTCAACAGGTGCTGATGCTTCTTTCAACACAACCATTTTGCTCAGGATTTTCGACACGGGATAATTGATGAATTATACCAGTGTCATGATAAAAAGTATGCATATTAAACTCCTGGCCATTGTCTGTGCGAAGTGTCTAAACTGAAACATTAAATTGTGTTTTAACATAGGTAATGAATCTCTTGAGTAAATTCTAAACTTCAGATTTTAAAAGAAAAAGACAAGTAAACCTTGTATGATCATCCATAATAGTAAGAAAGAATCGAAAACCAGAGTGAGAAATGACAGAGAAAGGGCCCCAAATGTCACAATGAAGTAATTGAAAAGCTACATTTGATAAATTGTGAGATACAGGGAAAGAAAGTCTCTTCTGTTTAGCTAAGGGACAGATTTCACAAACATTATCATTGGACGATCTTACTACAGAATCAATAGAACTAATGCGTTTGAGATTGACAGGAGATAAATGACCCAAATAGGAATGCCATAATGCTGGAGTGACATAGGAAGAAGTGGCCAAAAAAGGAGCAACAGCAGCAGAAAAATCCTTGTGCAAATCAGCAAGAAAGTGTGAAAGGTGGTACAGACCATTTCTGACTTCAGCAAGCCCAATCATCTTCCATGTGCTGAGATCCTGTAGGACACACTTGGAATGAAAGAAAAATAGGGTAAGAGAGTTGTCCTTAGTTAATCGAGAAGCAGATACAAGATTGATGCTAAAAGAAGGAATGTAAAGTGCATTATGAAGGGTGAGATTAAGAGAGACTTTAACAGTACCAGAAAAAACAATTGGAACCGATTGACCATTTAGCAAATGTACAGAGGCAAGGGTTGTAAGGATGATGATTGAAGTAAATAAATGAATCAAACTAAAATTGGAGGGACTACCTGCTGTGGAAGTAGTGTGAACTGCAGAAGTGGAATCAACAGGTTGTGTGGAGAGGCTATTGGCAAGAGTGATCAATTTCTGAAGTTGCTCTTGAGAAAAAGGCATGGAGGAAGTATGTGTATTTTGCTCCAAAGAAGACGCAATGTTTGCAACTAGCAGACGAGTAGGATTAAGTCGTTTCCCTCGAGGTCCCTTCCAACCAGGAGGATATCCTATAATTTGGAAACACTTGTCCACTAGATGTCCAGAGAATCCACAGTGAGAACAGACGACATCAGATTTCGACTTTCCTTTACCAAATCTAGCAACATGTGAAGAAGATTGAATAGCAGCCATAGCATGAGAGTCAATATGAACATCCACAGCATTGGTGAGAGATCTCTGGCTTTCTTCCTGATGGAGCAGAGAAAATACTTTACCTATGGAAGGTAAAGGAGAAATGAGCAATAGCTGACTCCGGATATGCGAAAAGGACTCATGTAGACCAATTAAAAATTTCATAACAAAATCTACTTGTTGGCGATCAAGGAGATTTGTCAAAATATCAAATGAGCATCGATCCAAAAATCCAC